>OX638252.1:14702292-14901057 GCA_951806755.1 Brenthis hecate
CACAGTAGCATACAATACACCAACTTATACAAACTATTAGCGTTGCAATGATTGAATACACACGGTACACTTCCCACGAGCCCATTATCAACGTCTTGTCAGTCTGAACATGCTGCTATTTACGGAACTACGAAATTTGTCTCAAATGTATTTTATTATACGAGTACTATGATATCATTTTATTTATTAAATTTCTTTTGTTATAAACACTCTCTTGTTATTAAGGTAATATAGGTATAGAGAGTGCACTTGTGTCTGTGCGTACACTTGTGCACTATAATATCTCCTGCGCAGTAGACTAGTCTCAATGAGATTGGCCGCCGTGGCCGGAATCGGTCAGGAGAACATCATAGGTATACTCTGTAGATATTATTATCTGTAGGTAATATATCAAATTATTCTTTTGTCTAAGCGCTTCTTTAGTATTAATTTACATTATTTTTAATATGTTCCTAAAGTTTTAAACGTAGTTTACGGTATGGAAATACTTAGCTCTGTATATGTATTAAAAAATAGTTCATCCTATCTGGGAAATCAAACCCGTGATAATCGGCATAATAAGCAATGATATTATACTATAGCGGGATAAATATGTCACTTAATATTTTTTATTAGTCACATCTATACATATAATAAAATTCTAACTGAATCTTATTAAACTAGTCATTATTATCGATACAGGGGCGAATCTATAGTTTTTAGATTTTTTGTCTGTCTGTTTGTCTGGGAAGGCATCATGAGAAAACCACTGGTCTGATTTTGATAAAATTTGGTATGATGATATCTGATTATTCGGGTCAACATTTAGAATACTTATTACTGCGGGAAAATATTTTATCTCTGACAAATCTATACCTAACCTAACCTAACTGTTGAAACATACCAAGGGACGAACCCGAGTGGAGCAAGGGTGAGTCGCTAGTTTATAATATGAAGCTATTTATAACAAAGCAAGGATATATAATACAAATAAATTTTCCACTTTGCAATATAGGGATATAATTTTGTTTTGGCTCACGAGTTTCATTGACGTCGTCAATGCGTAATTAAAATGAAATTTTACCTAACATTTTGATTTTTTAGGAAGGACGCCGTTAAAGTCTAAAAGTCCCACGCGAAAACCACTTCTGTTATAAAGAAATAAAAACTGACCTCTGTATTTCTTTGCCTTTTGTTAAATGATTGATGGCCATTTACATTATTTAAAGCTTTTAGTTTGAAAATGTACTGTTATAGCTGTTTGTTTCTGCGAGTAGATGATCATTAGAGACGTTATAGAGGTGACATTTTAAATGATGATGTTTGGTGCATATTATATTTTACTATTCGGTCATATTAAATTTCACACTATTCATTGTTATAATTTCATATTATTTCGGAATATACAAATTGGAAATTAGCTATTAGTAATTAATATTCTATTACGTGATTTAATATTTCGCCATAAATATGTGTTTCAAAGCGAAATCTAAAAATAGTTTTAGCCGCGGCTCCACTCGATACATCGATACGTTGATAAAAAATTCTCATATTAATTCAGTTATAGTGAAGTTTTGCATTAGTAGAATATTTTTATAATAATTTACATATTCATCGAATGAATTATAAATTTTCGACTGCGATTTTTTCATTCGGTAAGATTTTTATACTTTGTTTTAGGATAAAGAATATGGATAATCTAAATTGATAGATTATATTAATCCCTCCACGACCGCGGACACGCCGGCGTGTCAGTTAACAATAGATTTCTTAGAATTTTAAAGAAGAATAGATTCCTCCTCTGATTTTAAACATTACTTTAGTCTCTGTATTTCCACAAGATTTTAACAAAATATTAAGTAAATTAGTATCAAGTTTCTCATTTATAAAAAAAAAACAATAAAATATTTTCATTCCAACCCCCAATCATAACGTGGTAAGGGTGAAAAGAAATATGGACTGTAATTTACTTATTTGTTGTTCGAAATCGAGAGTGTTCTCCTGAGATAGATTCTTGCTCCTTCAGCATCGTTGCGTAGGGAAGACGTTTACGTAATTGAATAAATACGCCGCCTCGCTACCGTAAACAAGGCTTGCTATTGAAATCAGATAAATTCGAATTTGCTACCAATGTTACTCTACACTACTTTACTAACTAAACTTTAGCATTAAAATATGGGTAGATATTAATACTTTCTTAGATTTACGCGAATATGTAGTATTTTAAGTAAAACTAGCTTTTTGGATTTTTCGCGGATTTATTTTGAATTGTTTAAATGCTTTACCGAGTCTCTATGAAAAAACTATATATATCAGGAATATAGCATATCGTGCCACGCTATCTACTAAGTGCTTATTTGTACAAATGCCCAATATATATTCCTAAGATTTATATACATACATAGATAAACTAATGTATTTTATCGACTTTATTAAAGTAAAATTTTATAGTAATAGAGTCGAAATTTAAAAGTCAATAACACTGTTAAAACAATATAGAATAGACTGAGCAATACTGTCATAAAATTGACCACCCTCTAGAAAGAGAGAAAGCGAACGCGCGCCCAATATCTGTATTTTATTCCAGTTTGAATTTATAAATGGAATGTTAAAAATATATATGTATAATATTATTGAAAATTATAATATTATAATGCTATGTAAATTGTTTATCGTATTTCAAATAAAGAAAAAAAGAAGATCTTCTGGCCGCACATTCGTTTTGTCTCTGTCGCTTTTCCGCCATTTTCAGCTGACGGCTGGCAAAGAAACACTCAGTATGTCTATGGAAACGACGGTATTATATCAGGATGAAAGTCGCATATGTCGTTCCGGCCAGTAATATTTCTATGCAAAAAATTGCGTCGTTTCTATGCTGCATAAAATAGAACAAAGTTTTGCATTTATAATATTAAAAAAGTAATAAGCTTTTTCAACTTATACTTTAATTAAATTTGGAATTGGAATTAATATAGTAGCTAAAAGTGGCAAGAGTAAATAAAGTTTGGCACACAAATATTATTACTGAAAATTATTCAGTTGGAAAATAATAAACTTCTTTTATTAAAATAGACATCTCGTGCAGTCAACTCCTGCTACTGATCCAGCATACTAAAATAATGTACCAAGCATAATAAAAATTGACAACCAATTTGAACTTAAAAATATCTATAAGTATTCACTTATTTTTATATGCATATTTTATTCATAATTTCTTTTTAAATCCTAAATTACCTATTTATTCATAATTTCTTTTTAAATCGGTACTAACTTTAGTTAAAACTTGAACTTTATTTAGTAGATACAGATAGGTATTGATATTATAAAGACAATTTACATTGTCTTTACTTTGCTTTGGATAGATGGACCAAAATATATATTTGCCTGCAAAAAGCAATCGGCAGACTTATTTATATACCATGCAATCATGCACTATCGAAATATTTATAATGTTTAAAATAAAACTATCTTATAAGATTTTGTCGCGGTTTTATTTTATATTTTTGAGTCCGAAGTTTCGAATGCTTTACAACAAACATGGTTACAGAAGAGTCTTTCCCGATAGTTCAATAAAAATATCAAATATTTACGTAAATTAAAGAAAATATTACTTAAATGTTAAACGACGTTATAATCAAATCTTGATATACATCATTTTCAGGCTATTTCCATTCGAACTGATTGCACTATTAACTAAGTAACTTTAGCCTCTTAGTCCCATTCTCAAAGCAAAGCCGCGATAACTAACTGAGATTCAGGAGGGATGCAACTTCTAATCGAAATACGGAAAACTTAGTTCGTAATTAACTTTTTACGGTCTTTGTGGAAATGAAATAAGAAACGTAAAGCAAACGTCCTAAGCAATATGCGAGTAATATATCTTATGAGATTTATTCGCACAGATTCAAGTTAGACTTAGAACAGTAAAATAAAGTTTTATCTCGCAATACAGTATAAATTCTATTCCTTTTAAACTGTCCATGTATTTGTTGGACGGTTTGCAGAAATCGTTCTGAGAAATCCTTTATTAATGTGAGACGATTTTATATATTTGTAGGTTAAACGCTCTGAAAGTGAGTTGATTAAGTTTATTGATAGAGTATAGTTTATATAGCTCGCTCTACATCAGCTGTGTGGGGTACTTGCCGAACTTTAGGTAAACTATCGGAAAACTCCAAGTTGAATAACTGTTTTATATTTGTTGAAGTTTCTTTAAAAATATATTTTATTTTTCAAATAAACAAATACAACCTTAAACTAAAGTAAAACACTTGTGTATTTGGTTTGTGCAATAAAGTATAAAAAACAATCATACGCACGGATATTAAATAATTATAAATACCTAATCAACTATTTTGAATCAGCAATCCGTAGTTTATTAGTATATAATAACCTGTACTCATTGTTTATGTTTCTACGTGTGTGAAAATAAATGAACTCTACAGTTATTATAACAATACAATACGTGTACGTGCGAGATCGAACCTATGGATCTATGCATGTACCTTATAATCTATCTATACATAAAAAAAATTGTAACTAAGCCGAATCTGCACATTAAATAGTTTTTGGAAAATCTTATTGAAATAAACATTATTTTCGATACAGAGACCGAATATATAGTTTTTAGAATTTTTGTCTGTCTGTCTACCGCATCACAGAAAAGCCACTGGAGGAATTTTGATACAACTTGGTATGGTGGTAGAAAAAAAAATACAAAAACTGCAATTTACGAGTGTACTAATATGTAAAACCTAGGAATTTGGTTTTTGGTCATCTGAACGCGGGCGTAGCCGCGGGCAATGCTAGTCTATAGACTAGCATTTTATTATATGTATACATATAATAAAATTGTAACTAAGCCGAACCTGTACATTAAATATTTTTTGAAAAATCTTATTAAAATAAACATTATTATCGATAAAGAAGCCGAATCTATAGTTTTTAGAATTTATGCCTGTCTGTCCGTCTGTCTGTCTGTTACCGCATCACAGAAAAACTACTGGAGGGATTTTGATGAAATTTGGTATGGTGATAGCTGGTTATCCGAGTCAACATATAGGATAATTTTCACCGCGGGAAAATGTCTCATTTCTGCGAAAAAATACAAAAACTACAATGTAAGAGTATACCATAATATGTAAAACCTAAGAATTTGGTTTTTGGTCATCTGAACGCGGGCGGAGCGGCGGGCACTGCTAGTAAAGAAATAGGCAGATAGCAAATAGGCAGTGCTGGTTAAAACGTTTTTCTAATCGATATAGCGTTGGTCAACTAATTAAGATTTTAAAATCTGATAGATGGCCAAGCGTAGCTCACGTGTTTTCTTAAGTAGTTTGATACTACCAACAATTAGCAATTCAGTGTTTAGTTATTAGTTAGCATATTATTAGTTAGCAGAAATAGATTTTTTTTGCCCGCCATGATCCTCGAACCCAGGACCTTATGATCGGCAGTTGAACAAGCTAACCACGAGACCGACAAGGCGATTGATATACCATTGTGTTATATAAGTTTTATAGTGATAGTATATACATTTTACATTCAACATATTATCATTCCAACATGTTTCCTAATGCATAGGTACAATGTTAACAATAGAGACAATGTATATCGATGTATTATAAGTCACACAGAATATATTATGAGGTATACGACAAAACTGAAATTGAGTTTCCCTACAACTAAATATTCTCATTCAACGGAGTTATTTATTCTGTTTGCAATCACGGGCCGTCACATGTGGCCCAACAACTTTACTGTTACTCTCGTATATTGTGTATGCAAATTTCTATGTGTGATTTTCTCTTATTTGTATATTTTATACTGAAAGTTAAGAATAGATTGCTTTTAATGGACCCAAAATTTATAATAATCTATACATATGTATAAAACTCACTTATGTATTTACTTACTGATTAAACTATAGCCTACCTGGCTATATAGTTTTGTCGGCTATGAAAGAATTTTGCGACATAACCAAATTAAAGGTTATCAAAAGATTTTACAAAATTCCGATATTTTTTATACTAGAGAGATAAAAGGTCATCTTCATTTTATTATGCTTACATATAAATCAACTAGGTGAGCAGATTCGCGGGCACTATTATTAAAATAACCAGCAGAACCCGTGGCTTCGCTCGCACTAAGACAATAAAAAAATATCTAAAACGGTAGTTTCATACAAACTTTTATTCCCCTTACAAGATAAATTTCAAAATAAGCTAAAACATAAAAATATATTTAATTTTATTGAAGAACATGAATACCGAGTTTCAAGTAATTCTGATCAAAAATTTTTTTTTGGATTGTATTATAACGTGTTTTCCCGTGGGAAATAAATAATTTCCCGCGGTGAAAAGCCTATATCACTCTCCTGCCCTCCAACTATCTCCACACAAAAAACCACGCCAATCCGTCACTCCGTTTCGATGTGAAAGAAAGACAGACAAACAAACAAACACACTTTCACATTTATAATATTAAGTATGGATGTATCGCAACAAAAATAATCAAATGAAAGTTCTCTTTGTTTTCATAGAAAAATTCATAGCTACAGTGGATTAGAAAGTTTATGAAATTCCTTAAGTGATGCATTCGTGATATATGAATATAACTTTAGTACCTACTCGAAACTTTGACTTACACTGACGTTTAGAATGTATAGGTTTAAATACTTTTTCCTGCTACTCTGCATGCTTGTTATGACGATAAAAATCTAAAAAATATCAATCAGTAAAGACTAAATACAAATTTTATTACGGCTATTTCTCACATAAGAAGGTACACAAAAATAGATATATGTAGTATAAAGTTGGATTAGGCTTAAATATATTTTTAGCCCGGTACGCGGTAAAGGTCCCTTTCAGATAGTGTCGAAATTTATTAGGGTCGGATTACTAGTAAAATATTTTAAATATATACAACTTATATACAAAGTCATTTTCTTTTATAAAAATATATTTAACACGGAACTATGTACACTAGTATATAGGTCCTGTGATCCAAACCACACATAAACCAATATATAGGTATATAGACTCGCGCAAAGAGTGGCGGAGTTTTGGCTCTCGAAAACCTTTAGTATCTGGGGAATAATATGTTTTATCAGGATATGACTGAGCCGGGCAATATCGAAAAGCGTTTACAAATTCTAAACTATGTACGAGTATAGTTGCGACCACCCACTGTACCACCTATGTGTTCTCTGAAATTATTAAAGGAATATTCCAGTTTTTTTGTTTAATTTTCATACATAAAACTGGGGCTGGTTACATACACTATATAATGTATAATGTAAATACGAGTGATTGGCTTCAATAGAACTGGTAAGTCAATATGCATGTTTAACAATATTGATATAACAATACTATTGTTGAAATGGCCTAGGTGTCATATAGACCTATTGAGTGTTATTATTCACTAGCCACATACTCTGTCTTTGCTCAGGTGTTACTCTATTCGGACAACAGTAGCTTATGTGTTATTCTGGGTCATTCTATATCTCCAGTTAATGTGTGTTCATTTTGTCATGGTATGGAGGCTCATAAGCGTCCGACAATCCGGCTCACCTCGGTAGGCGATGTACCATAAGGGTTGATCCTGGTACTTCTCTGATAGAAGAGTGGACTGTTGGAGCAATCCCTTAGTTGTTGTGCTTTGTTTCGACGGGTTGCTCCTGGTACTTCTCTGTTAGCAGAGTGGACCTTGGAGCAACCCCATGGTTGTTGTGGTCTGCTGCGGCAGACCTGCCGTCGGGGCGTCGTAGTTGAATGCGTAAGCGATCCTGCGACGCCCCATTAAGACGGGGGAAGGATTTGTTGGGTTTTAGTGGGTAGTACCTTTGCCGGTGAGTCCCACACCTCGTGCGTAAATGCATTTCCCAACGTTAAAAAAAAAGAAAAAAAAAGGGATTACCGTCAGGGCGTCGAGGCTTAGTGCGTAAGCGATCCTGCGACGTTCCATTAACAGTATGCAGGCAGTATGCGTAAATTTGCCGACGTTAAAAAAATGTCACAAAAAGGTCATACTTTATGTGTGTATTAAATTAATCCCGTTTCAGCGTGCAGGAGCTACAAACCAACACACACACGCACACATACAAACTTTCGCATTTATGTATATATATTAGTACCCTGACATGTTTGTTTGTATGTCAGTTGGTGTGAACTCCAAACAATATTACTCGCATTATTATTTTTTTTTATTAATAGATGTTTGTGAAGAAGTATTTTTAGGGTTTACATATTTATACTTTACTCAAAATACACAAATTTTATAAAAAAATGTGTATAAATTTGATCGAATAATCTCCCATTACCCATTAATTTTATATTATAATTTATCATCATAATAGTAGTCCAATTAATTAAATAAAAACCGTATATTATAATCCATTTTATAAATCGTATATTTATTATTGTGAGAGTATTTCTGTTAACATTTTCACACTTAAGCTGCTGAATAGGTTTCGATAAAATTTGGCAAGGACATAGATTGCATCTTTGGTCGTAGGATTGCATGGATCAGTCATAGGCTACCCTTTACGCCCGCCATGCTTATTACCCGAGCGACACCGCTAGAAAAAACATGTCGATGAAATAATTTATATTCTATATAATTAAAAATTAAAACTGTGTTTATCGCAACTGTTTTTTGACTAGATGGTCCAAATTGTGTCTCGCTTCGCATTATTTTGTTATGGAACTGCCGCGCCAATATGGAGTTCGAGTTTAAGTGGGACGTCTATACATATTAACAACTAGAAGTACCTAATTTTGAAAACCACAAAGTACTAACAGAAGTGCATACTGCGATATAAATTTTATATAAATAATTTACAATTTACGTTGATGCACTTGCAACATTTACCTGGGACGGTCGTTTTAAGTATGCATCATACATGCAATTTAGTATTTACTGAGCGATTATTACCTTGTCTTATATATAGGTTCGTCAGGTTATTTAACCGTACAGAAGAGAAATGTTAATCTATGGTTAAAAAAATAAATTATTCAGCAGAGTAGCAACATATTAGACTAAACGTTGTTAAAATGCACTTTGCGCGCGGTGAAATGAAACTTTTTAAATTTAAATATCTAGATTACATTCCATGTTAATGTATTGTTTACAGCAATGCTCGTTTAAACAAACATTTGTGCTTGTTTAATCATGTTTGTTCTATTTTCATTTAACCCCAATAAAGCAATTAGTTTTGTAAGTCTGCCTATAAAATGTGAAGTACGACTAAAAATACCAAAAAATAAATTTAAAACCAAATATGTTAAATTCTAAGCCCAGATCACATCTAGACTAGAACAGACCTAGACTAGAGTTGGACCCAGAAATTTAACATAATTGAAATTTCCCTAAGAAAGAATTTTTGTAAATCCGATATAAGTTAGAATGCAAGTTGACAACTTTTGAAGGCATCATTGATAACCACATAGTGCGTATAACTTTTTAAAATTATCAATGCAGATTTTTAAATTGTATCAAAAAGGTTTGTTTTTTGTAAAGGGATAGTACTTTTTCTGCAAATATTAATTGTATTGAGAATATTTTCAAAAGGTCTGTTCAAGTATACCAGCACTTCGCATGCGGTTCCACTTAAGCCGTACCCATTTTTTTTGATGTAAAACTTAAATATTTTTTGTCATGATCACTTGTACGGCTTTTCAATTTTACTATACAAAAAATTACATTGTTTTTTGGCTGTAAATAATACTTATAAAACGTACATGTCAATTTTAGTATTTTATGTTCTCAATAAATCTCAACAGGGTCGAATAGAAAAAATACAGCGCTAATATTTATGAAGATACGCTTTTCAATGTCATTATTCTTTTTATACGTATTGCAGATAATTGGCTAGTTGTATATTATTTTTATTTTGATTAAAATTCTAGCTTCGAGACTCAGTTGGTAGCTAGCTTCTAGAAGCTTCGGGAAAATGCTTGATCCTAAATTTGTCGACATATTTTCAAATTTAATTTGACATACGCACTTTTGTTCTAAAAACTTTTTTAAAAACCGCTGAAGAATAAAATTACGTAAAATTTCTCCTTTTCACAGCGCCGAAGACGTATGTGACTTGCCACTAAACAATTAATTATTATTATTGAATTTATATTTCATAGCAACTTAAGCGTTGAAAAAGTTAAGATACAACTATCTTAACTTTTTAAATAAAAAATAGAATTGAAAGTTAGAATTTTATTTATATTTTACTTATAATATATAAAATATTACTTATTAAAGATTATATTGTTTATGTGGTACTTCCTTCAACAGACTCCTTGTCCTCTTACTATTACAGAGCTATTAGCTTTGAGTTTTGCGCGATTGTTTGACTAATTTTGTTACGTGTTTAGTCTTAACTCTCTTCTTACTTAAAAAGTTACTCTCTTTCTCTCTCTCTCTTCATATCTCGTCAGAAAAATAGTATTTACATTAAAAACAAAACCCTTTTTCTTTCAAACACTTAGTAAATACTTTAATAATATTATTTGCATCGTCCTAATTGTAGCTTGGATAAGTAAATTCACAACTTAAACGTAACTATTAAGCCAACCGCATAGTGGGACTAAGCACTTTCAGGGCTTCGAGGGATGAAGAAGACCCGTTTAATTTAATTGTGCATGTACTAGAAATAATATCAACAAAAACTTTAGTTTATATTTATATGGCATACAAAATACGGCATTTTATATTATATTTTGATAAAAAATTTGAATGTATACTTACGTAATTACTCTTTTTTTGTTGCTTGAGGTAGCTAAGGAAAAAGTAGCATCAACACAGTGTATTATACCAACATTAAATCAAACAGTAATTTAGAAGTATATTAACTTATTGAGTAAAAATTGATCCTGTATGTCTGTCTTGGCATCGTAGCGCTCAAGCGGAAGAATCGATTTTAATTTAGTTTTTTTTATTTGAAAGATGACTTAAACGTACCTATAAATCACGAAAATCCGTTCAGCTGTTTGCAGACTATCAGATCTTCTGTAGATGGTAAACAGATATGAGCAATTTCCTCCAATATTTTATAGATGCGCGAACCGGATAGAAAACCCTATCACTTGGTTTTCTAAGCGAGTCCGTTAAAAAGGGGCACTACTGCTTGCTACTATGGTTATTTGATAGTACCTACTAATATAAATTTTTCCTACCCATTTAGGAGTTAAATTATTTTAGGTTTAAAGTTTTATTAAAATCGTATTAGCATTGATGTAAACTAAGTATAATATTAAGTAAATTAATGTTTCAGAAAACTATAGATCTCTCTTTTCACTACATATTTTTAATCTCTCTTCTTACATTTCACTCGTACAAAAACATAAATAGCCTCTAATGTACATAGATACAGCATATAGTAGCATTCTCTTATCTTCAATCTTCACGGTGCTCGGACAAAATACTTGCGCCACTGTACCATACGTCACCGTTACAGGGTCATCAGCCTGTAATATTAAATAATATTATAAAATATTATGAAACTTAACAAAATATTAAATACTAGCAGAACCTGCGGCTTCGCTCGCGCTAAAACTACAAATAATCTTTAAAAAGGTAAAACTTCATCCGTATTTATTTGAAAAAATGCTAAAACACGTATTTATTTGAATTTTATTGAAGAGCTTTAATACCAAGTTTCAAGTAATTCTGATCATAAATATTTTTTTTGGATTGTATTACAACGTGTTTTCCCGTGGGAATTAGATTATCTCCCGCGATAAATAGTAGCCTATGACACTCTCCAGCCATCTCCACACAAAAAATCACGTCCATCCCTCACTCCGTTTCGACGTGAAAGAAAGACAAAGAAACGATCGAACAAACAAACAAACAAACAAACAAACAAACAAACACACACTTTCACATTTATAATACTAGTATGGATTAAGTATCTATCTGTGGTTCTATTTACTAGAGATACGTATTTGATATAGTTTGTATAGACTGTAAGTTAAATATCTCTTTAGTAGGAAAGACTATAGATAGATAAGCTATTAACATCCAGCAACTGTAACATTGAGAAGAACAGTAAAAGAAGCCAAACGAAACTGTCAATGTCAGTAAGAAAATAGTTTAATTTAATAACAACTATTTGAACAACAAGAAATATGAATTCTTCTTGACATTGGCGAAGTAATCTGTGCTTTGAAGTCACGCTTTGAAGTAATTAACAACAGCATTGATTTGAAGAAATTTAAATTGAAATGAATAATAATTTTTCCAACAAAAGATTATAATCAAAGTGAGCATTAGCATTATTATTCTCATATAGTTATTTTGCAATACTATTGGTACGGTTTAAAGAATGATATAAAACGCTAAATATATATACTACTTAGGCTTCAATCACTTCCTTTTTCATACTCCGTGTATCTTTTTGTTTTAGTCTGAGATTATAAATTAATTTGAAATTAGAAACTCAATGACGAGGTAATCTTTTGAAATGATAAATTTTATATTTAAAATAAACTTTTGGAAGAAAAGTCCACCATATGTGAAAAGAACAATGAACCTAAGTAAATTGTCGGTCATTTTAGCGAGACCGTCTGTGTACCCGGCGAATGTAAACTCAGCAAGCAGTAGATATAAAAGCGATATAAAAGTTAGAAGTCTGTATAAAACTAACCCTTTTGTAAGTCACTTTCTGGCTCCATCATCAGATCAGCTCTGTAATACCTACCATATTGTCAAGAATATTATATATATAAAAATTTTGCTCAATAAGATAACATTCAGTCAAGTAAAGTTAAATAGAAACTTGCAAAAATAACTAATTTATTTCCTTACAGGCGATTTACCCTTGCTTTGCTCGGGTACGTTACTACGTGCCTAACAATCACTTATATGTTATTCCCGGTTATAGACTATCAGTGCAATAAATTTCATTCAAATCCGTCCAGCCGTTTCAGCGCTAAGTAATAAACATACAGACATAGAAACTTTCTCATTTGTAACACGACTTTTTGCCACGACGATATTGTAGCGACTCCAATATCGTATGTGAAGTTCAGACTAGATTCAAAACGTAATATACATAAATAAGTTTCATTTACCAAGAAAGCATATAAAGGTGTCGGTTTCGAACTTTTGCAGTAAAATGAGACAGAGTGAAGGAAAAAAGTGATGACTGGCTTTCTCAGTAAAAACTTCATAGTGTCTGCTAGGAAAAGCACAAAAAGTTTAATTAAGAACGCTTAAACTTCGAGTAAGATAATTAATTGTTTTTAGTGCGGACTAGTCTTTATCATTGTTTTCTGCTTTGATATTGCAACGTCTCCATATTTTTTTTGTTTGCAGTGTTTTCAACAGAAGGGTTTGTTATCATAATTGCGTTGTTGAAAATATGTTTTACAGCAATTATTTTACGAATATATTAATCTAATATATAAATATTTCGTTTCACGGTGTTTGTGGTCGCACTCCGAATCGGCTCGACCGATTTTAATGATATTTTTTTTGTATATTTGGTAGGTATGAGAATAGTTCCTAAAGTATTTTTCACCCTCCTACCCTCCATTTTTTAATCGCGAGTTTAGTATTTTTGTATGAACAATATCCAAATAATTAATTATTTTTTTGTAAATTGAACGCGAGTGAAGCCGCGGGTTCTGCTAGTAAATAATAAAACGGTTGCAATATAACTATACTTACTATCGTAATAATCTTTACAATTCAAGAAATATTTTTTTTTAAACTACAAAAAAAATGTAATAAAGTTTTTGGACATTTTTAAGATGAATAATATTTTTTTGTTTTATAATTTCTATATATATATATATATATATATATATATATATATATATATATATATATATATATAATTAGAAGTATAAAAAATTAAACACACGAAACTTTTGAACGCTACATTTTTATCATTTACAAAATCTACCATATTTCTTCACGGCGATAACGTAATCAAATATTTATGGCTTGCACCGCTGACAGCAAAAAATGGTTTATCCCAGGCTTACCATTAAAAATGTAAAGCAATCGAATGGCACTGAGTTGTATAATGCACAGTAATCGCTAAAAGCCGTGAAATTTCACGGTACGGTGTAACACCTCAAATGTTGGGCCAGTTTGTCACTTTAAGCCAAGTCCGTACTCTCCAATATAACACTGACTTCTCTTACATTCAATATTGGCCTTTAATGTTTGGCTGTATGGCTTTTGGCCCGAACTACTATAAGATATCAAAGTAATATAGCGCGAGCTCAATCAAAAATAAGTTCACAGTGAATTGGCAGTTATACAATTGATTGTTGTTTGTATTAGACTATCTTCACAAGGACTGATTTAGTAAAGTATATTTTCATTCTATTTATCTATATTGTCCTGGCTGATATTTCATCACCAAAGTCAAAAGCCTAAGAAAAAAAAACATACAGTCGAATTGAGAACCTCCTCCTTTTTGAAGTCGGTTGAAAATTGGAAAAGTGTGTATGGAAAAATATATTTTTCCTGTATCAAATCAGTAAAAAAAAGCAGTCTGCTAGTAAAATATACGTAACAGTTACTGGTTTGACTTACTTTTAAAATAAAGAGGTGTTCAACTTGCATGTATGTTTTTATTGTCTGTATGTTACGCAATATCTTTCTAAAATGATCCTAGTAAAGCTTTATTCATTACGGAATCTATTAGTAGACGCATTGTATTGTTATTGTCATTCATTCACGATATTTATGTTAATGTATGCGTTAAATGCATTTCTATTTAGGCAAACCTAGGTAATAAACGTAACTTAGACAAATTTATGGAAAAATACATTTTATGTGTAGATATCAAAATCTTTAATTTTAATAAAATCTTTTAAGAGATCTTTTTGAAAAAAAATTCATACAAGATATATTAGATTAGACAACTCGAGTTTATTTCGGTTCACGAAAAATTTATATTTTAAATTGTGATATTGCACGCAAATACCACAGTCCGCTGAATAAATATACAAAAACTTTCCTGGCCGCTTCCTAACCAAGGAGATTAGTCACTATAAAACGTGCAAACAGTTAGCCCAACATAGACGTGTTCTGCATATTTAGTGGATGTAGAAACTTTAAATTGAAACTATATCATGGAACTTTCTACTCTATTTCAGATGCTGTGCAGCGTTTTGTTGAACTGCCCAATTACACAGAGGTGAATCCGGGGGAAGACGCATTACTTAAATGCCGGATATCCGATAAGAAAGGTGTTTGTTCATGGCAGAAGGATAATAAGGTAGAGAATTTTATTTATATAAATATCCAGGAATTTTTATTTTAACGTAAAATCCATCCATATCAATATCCATACTAATATTATAAATGTGAAAGTTTGTGAGGATGGATGATGGATGTTTGTTACTTTCAC
The DNA here is from genome assembly GCA_951806755.1 of Brenthis hecate. NCBI lineage: Eukaryota > Metazoa > Arthropoda > Insecta > Lepidoptera > Nymphalidae > Brenthis > Brenthis hecate. Next base: position 14,717,642 of record OX638252.1, read on the forward strand.
GCCAGAATAGATTAATTTTTATCCCGGAAAAATGTACGGTTCCCATGGGATAGATTTGTTTTTGTCTAGGGACGAAGCAAAGTGAGGGCAGTCGCTAGTATTATATACATTTACGGATTTTACATAATCCTATATAAATGATAGAATTTTTGTGCACATTTTATATTGATTATTCTTAGATAATTATTTTTGATGTTACACGGTATTAGTACAAAAATAAATATAGGTAGCTATTTTTGTCAAAATGTTCAAACCGTGGCACTCTGACCGTTGAAATATTTCGATTCGATACTTTATTGAATAGAGAAAACTAACATGTACTTTAGGGTAATTTATAGCGTGACATCTGTACCTTCTTAATTTATCGTACGAAAACACCATAAACAAAAACTTAAATTCACACAGAATTTACGGTTTCATTTTCATTACGTCGCTTTAATTAATCACCAAAAGTGCAATAATTATTCCCGATAAACGACAAAACGTTCATTATGTTTTACTACTAACCTATTCTTACGTATGTACGCACGGGACGTATACTTCAATCGTAATACATGTTCGAGTATAATCGAATGAAAAGCAACTTTATACAGATAAAAAGCTAAATAGTAAATAAATTAATCATTAATTAATTTTAATGAATACATTTTTAAGTTTTGATCATTTTCCATATTAAATTACATTACCATATTAAATTTAAATAAAAAAAACCTTATAAATAACTGCTGTTTCAGACTTCTAACGTAAAATTTCATCGTTAACCAACCACCCAAACGTGCATTTTCAGTTTATGTTACTAATTTATTGTACCGTACATGTAAGAGTATATAAATGGCGGACAATTGATAAAAGCGCATAATGAATTCCATCATTTTCCGCTGATAATCGGAGGACTTAACGTGCTCTCTGCCGCTCGGCGAGGATAAAATATGTGAATATTAAAACCATATTTAATACCTATGCGAGTTCACTTATGCAGATGGAGGTTCGACTCTTCAGTGTTTAAAATTTTATCTGAATCCGCTCTTATGAACGATGTCTGTTACAGACGACTTATCTTTCTAGATCGTTGTGATTTTTTTATTTATTTTATGTATTAATTTACGTATTTTTACACATATTTTATTTTAATATCTATTACATAATTATTTCAGAAGTAAAATAAATAGTACCTAAGTACTGACACGTGTACGTGTGTGAAGCAAAAAGTCACTAACGATACTGACTTTTTGCATACGTATGTTATCTTAGTAATATGTATTATGTGTGAAAGTTTAGATGTTTGGATGTTTCGATGGATGTTTGTTACTCAATCACGCCAGAATAGCTGAACGAATCCGGATGAAATTTGGCACAGACATAGATGGAACAGTACTTAGGCTACTTTTTATCCTAGAAAACTGTACGGTTCCCGTGGGATAGATTTGTTTTTGTTTTGCGAAGTGAGGGTGAGGTGTTAATATGTATATACATATCTTACGTAAAACCCTGGATGTACCTAGAAGAGTAAAAATAGTCTATCGCGTTTTTCAAGATTTCTACGAGTATTCTGTCAATTAATATCATCCAATTATACCTATACGGAACAGTAGTAACTAACAAACTCCGCCTGACTGGAAGCTCAAGTTTTATCTTTTGATTCGCTGCGCCGATTGAAATGAAGTTAACAATGCTAACTCAGAAATTGAGATTGCATGATAAAAAGCTATACCTAAAAAAACCCCAGTTCCTTTCCTTTTCAGACTACCCTAATATTGTAATTTAAAAAATAATACTGTAAAATAAATACAACGCTCTTCCTAATTTATTACCAAATTATATTTGAATTTTAGAATAAACAACTAAATTTTATCATATGTTTCGACTACACTAACTAATCTTGTAGTTAACTCATCAATGAGAATTCCAAAACGTGTCTTGATTTGTAGCGTAATTAGTATACACTTAACACGCCCAGTGACTAACAGGGGGGACGGAATCTTTGTGAGTTTCCCTAATTTTAACTATTTCCGAGAGCATTACAAACTGTCATTTAACTATATTGACTATATGTTAAAGCGAGAATTCTTTACTATCGTTTAGTTTATATTTATAATGAAGGAAGGACATTTTAGAAGCTATTTAATTTCTTTCAGTTGATATTTTCATAGGAAAGTAGTAAGTAAGTAGTAAATAGGAAGGTAGCCTTCTAATGATTCTATGTAGAACTATTATCTGCGCCTAAAACTACCAAAACATTTCATTTTATATTACAAGTAGTGAAAAATAATAATTTTAAGAATGCAGCTACAACACTAACAAAAGCGTTCTTGAACTTCCACATTTTTCAAACATATTGTTGTAATATATTTTATGTTGTGTTAATTATAATATTTTATGTTAGTATTTATATGCGAAGTGGAAAAAGGTTATAATTTGCATTTCTTTGCGCATAATTTTGGCCACAATAAAATTGTGAAACTCTTTAAATTCGCTAGCAATAATAGTAAACACATAATTTGGTTTTATATACATTCTCTAGAATTAAGGAAACAACTGATCTCTTTCTAAATGTATAATTTGTAATTATGTAACAATAAGCTGACTTAACCTTATATAGGTGTATGGCTTTATAAATAAAGATTTAAATAAAAAAAAAAAAAACCTATTTTGTATTGCTTTTCTTTTATTTTAATACTTAGGTTCTCTTTAAGGATTGAATTTTTCTCTGAATGGTTATAATTAACTTATTCCCAAAATTTGAAACATTTAGCATTTACTAGACTTACGCTCGCTTCGCTCTGGTGCGTCCCTAGATACGTGCACATAGCTTTGCTACAGTTAAATAGGAAGATATTTTTAAGAAGAATAATTCTGTAACAAATTGTTTTAGTATAACTTTATTAGTTTACGCAGCGCACACCAAAAAACTCGCAGTCAGCATGATTTTTTCCGACATCTTCAATAATCATGGTCATACAACTTCTTCTTCTTCCTGCCCGTTTCCCAATCACTTGGGATCGGCGCAGTACATCATGGTCGTACAACTAATTTACAAAAAACCTTAATTAATTATACACTTAATTAAACCTGCTTCATGAATCACTCCATCTATTGCTGAAAACTATATGAAAATACGTTTGATAGTTTTTGACTTTGATCAACAATTTTTGAGTTTATCGCACTTAGACAGACAGAAGATGCGGTGGGGGACTTTATAATAATATGTAATGATATTTATAGCACTAACGACATACCCACGCTTCGTTCGGGTCTCCCTAGGTGTCTTTTTGTATTCCTTATATTATATACATTATACAGGCTCGTTATCATTTGGCAAAATATCTTACTAATGGGAGGTATTATTCCAGATCATAACTACAAACATCTAAAGCCTAACTAACTGTTTTAACCTAAAGGAATTACAGTTACACACAAATACAAACTTTCACATTTATAATAGTAGTATGATTTTATTCTATTTAGATACATGTTAACAAATTCTAAGAGAATTGTACTGTAGAAGCCAGAGCAAAAATTATATATCTTTAATCAAAGTAGGTAATCAGGACTCAACACTGACACATGAGAACAAATAGACCGCAGGACCGTGGTTTCTGTGGGTAGCTATGAATAGGGTTGCCAGCCGATTTGAATTTTCCAATAGCATAATTCATTTGCTTTTAATTTATTAATAGTTTCACTATTCAACCAATGTACATATAATATTAATTCTAAGCACAAAGTTGTTCGAACATAAACACTTAGTTAAATAAACGAAATATTAAACCTTATAAAATTTCTACAAAGCATCTAAAGCTTGTTTAACAAACTGATAATAAAAGTAGCATTAATGAATTTAGGGGTTTTGGGGTTTTAGTAACAATATAATTCCGAAAATAATGCTCAGCAACCCTAATCAAAGAATCATCTTAAATGGGGCACGCGTTGCAACCGCTTGCGATATTACCACAAGGTCCAAACAACCTACTCGTAACACTACTATCTCACTACCAGAAATTTGATATATTACATCTAGAGACAAAAATATGATTTAATTAGTACAAAAATATTTTACAAGACTTAAGTTTAATTTTATTTTTTAACTACTGATACCTTAAATATTTTTAAACCAATCTACACTAATATTATTAAAGAGGTAAAGTTTGTGAGTTTGTATGTAGGAGGTAATTTCTAAAACATCTTTGATTCTAAAAATCACGCTAAGGATATTTATATTTCGATAAAATGTGTTTACAGTCACAAATAATAGTAACTTTAATTGAAGTCGGAAAAAATGGCTGTTGAGTTACTTTTTTGGATATTGTTAGTTACCTAGGAACGCATCTAAACGAAGCAAGGGCAAGTCGCTTTTATTCTATAAAGTACTCGTTCAACCCACGCTTAAACTTTCGATCGCTACCAAACTTCACAGGATCACTCGCTGGACTAATCTGAAGATTAAAATTTAAATTTCATCAAAATCGCTCCAGCCGTTTTGGAGTTCATAGGGAACATACATACACTCATAGATCTCATTCACCGTCCGCATCAATTAAAAATTATTGAGATACCAATATTCCGTCTCCATCATCCATGTATCTCTTAAGGACTTAAGAATTAAAGTGAAAAATATTACAAAGCTATTGTTTTTTAACAATTTATTAAACTAACAATCTCATTTATTTACAAAAGACAAGTCTCGCATGAGACTAAAATAATTTTCATTTTAAAAGTACAAGGGTTCTTTACAGCCACTCTCAAATTGATAGAAGCGTTTTCGTTCCGTTATTCCGGTGGTAATATTGGTTAATACGTTAATTTATCGCTTGATGTACTTACAAAATACACAAATTACATATATTACTATCAAGCAGGAGGATATTTTATAGTAAAACTTATCCTCAGTTTCTTACTAATATTAAGTAGGTATCTATAAATAAGTGTGTTTATTTCTTTATAATTTATCGCTCGGTATCGGCAGTAGAGCGTTGCTCTAGTCAAGTCAATTGGTTTGTTTGCAATGCTTCGCTTTAGAAGTCCCTAGATGCTTAATAGTAGCTACTAGCTTGTGTACTACTCCAGGTCATATCTATCGCTGTACTAAATTTTCTCCAAATTTGTCCAGCCATTTCAGCTTGCACATTGCACACAAAAACAATTTTTCGCATTTATAATATGTAAGTAGTTAAGGCCGATTTAGACTTAAGACTATACACGGTACACTCAGTGTATACACCGAGCATCTCTGCGTGAACGCGAGTGTCTAATCTCACAATTAGAGAAGCTTGCGTTCATACAGAGCAATCCGGTGTATACACTGAGTGTACCGTGTATAGTGTCTTTAGTCTAAGCCGGCCTTTAGATTTATGCAATAGATATCTATATATAGAGAATAGTCAAATCTTGAGAGAAGTGAGAGAAAGCCACCAAACTTTATAATTCTATAATCTCTAAATTAAATAATAAAAAAATGTAAATATTTAGATCAGCGGCAACCGAGACTACAGTGTTAATCTAATATTTAACTAAAAAAACTTTTTATAATTAGCAGTATGAACTAAAAAAGTACTCGTTTATTAATTGCCTTATGGAAAAAGGAAACTTTGTCTTTTAAAATATTTTGTTAAATATTACGTAGCCAACGTATCTAAATAAGGCGCCGACCGAAACTAATTAAACTGTGTTGCAGCAAATATTCCTTATAAAAGTTTGAAAGTACACAATCGGAAAAACAACTTTAATTATGAATTGGTTCTTCAAAGCAATGTATAAATTAAAATAATGTTTAATTCTGTGATTTATAACTTTTATACTATACGAGCTAATGTTAGAAAGTAATATTATGGCGATCGATAATGATTAAGTATTTTAATATTCAAATGCCTTCAGAACTAACCTCTAAGGGTATAAAATTAAAATGATCTGATATTTTACAATCATTTCAGCTAGCGCTACACATTAGCTCTCTCTCTCTCTCTTCTCTCTCCTCCTCTCTCTCTCTCTCTTTCTTTCTCTTTCTATCTCTCCCATACCCTATGGGTATAAGAAAGAAGCAAACACATTTTTTCATTTATAACAATTAACAAAGTCCTGCCAAAAATAGTATTCTGTCTAATCACGTCCTTCGTTTCAGGATATATTTTTTTTATTATCTAGTGTATGCTAGTTGAATAAACAATGGAAAAAATAAACTATAAATAACATAAAAATTATAACATAATATTTACTGTAACTTAGCAAAAAACTAAGTTGTTTCCGTTCGATTCGCTGTCATATCTAAAAAAAGTAACAATACATCTTCCCCTATTCTGCGGGCACCCATTTTCATTTTCCGGTACAAAATAACTAATGTGAGATTTGATTAAATTCTCTGCTTGCTAGTTAATGTCTCTATAAAAACTGTTCATTCGTCCCGAAGATTAACGGGGACAAACAAACTAGATAGAATTTTTAACAGTTGTGGTTTGTTGACAGTTGTTGTACAATATTATAGATGCGAAAGTTCGCGAGGATGTAGGGATGTTTGGATGTATAAATGTATGGACGTTTGTTACTCTTTCACGCAAAAACTAACGAATTGATTTAAATGGAATTAAAGCTTATACATCAGAATAACACCTAGGGGACTTTTATACCGGAAAAGGGTACGTTTCCCGTGGGATAGAATTGTTTTTGTTTTTATAGAGGCGAACCCGAGCGAAGTGAGAGTGAGCCGCTAGTACGTTATAACTTATAAATAGTAGTTATTATAATCTGGTAATTAAACAGAAGTTATTATATATTGAATAAACTAAGGTCTTAAGAGATCACAAGCAGATCTTATTTAACACATGAAAGCTAATCGTAACGTATTCATATTACGAGTAGGCCAGACGTATTATACTGAGAATGTAACTCTATCTCTTGGAGAGTAGCCGCATTGTGACTTGTATATCCGGCTCGAATTTTAACATAAAAGATAAGTATCGGAATATTTAGGTTGAGTTTGAATAGTTTTGGGGTTAGTTTGATAGCGTCTGTAACATATAACATGTGAATTTAAATAGCGCAATTCAATCGACTCGATCTTTTCTAGGCAAAGTGATAGAGAAAGAAATACGAGAGTTTAATCTATGGGGGTTTTTTTATATATCGGGTATACGGAATAAGATAGAAAAAAGTATTGATTAAATGATTTAAATTCAATTATTTAATAAATCAGTAAACAGTATATTGGGAACTATCTAAAGGGCTGTCTCTAGGATTTGGAAAGATAAATACAATATTATGTAGTAAAAACATACATATATAATATATATTGATAAAAAATAATAATAGGTAGCATTGCACCTATGTATATGTCAAAATTTAGTGTTCTATACATATAATAAAATTCTAACTGAATCGAATCTGCACATTAAATATTTTTTGAAAAATCTTATTGAAACAGTCATTATTAAATATTATCGACGTCTATAGCTAAAGCTATAACCGAATTTGTAGATTTTAGATTTTTTTTCTGTCTGTCTGGGAACGCATAGCGCGAAAACTACTGGACAGTATATCTCATCTCTGAGAAATCTATATTATCCGTTAAAACGTACCAAGTAGTTCTTTATATAAAGTAAGAAAATGTTCCTTCAATACTGTTGTAAAAGGTAATTTTATCCTAACTTCTTGAGTAAAAGAAGACAATTCGCGATCCCAGTAAATGAGCAATAACTTTTTTCAAATGCACTGACACCCGTTTGAGCATTAAACGAGAGCGTGCTTTATCGCATTTATCTTAAGACCACTGTGAACTCTCTAAAAGTACCTCTTCTTCCTTACATTCCTTACAATGTATTAAATAATTCGACACTCATCGTTTGTTCTTTTTAATAATAACAGGTACTTATAGCAAAACTTCTTTTGAATCGTGTTTGACCTACTTTAAAGAAGAAGTACTATTCAATAAAGTTTTATGTTATTTTGTGTGTATGTTACTAGGTATTTACTTATTGTGAAAAGATTTTTATTAATATTTTTCAATAAATAGGTAATTCCATAAATTAAAATTAAACATAAAAAAGGAATAGTTTTTAAAGGTTTTGAACTTTTTAAAGGTTTTGAAGTAGGTAACTATTTTTGGTTAAATAGTAGATAATTATTTTAACAAAAATATTCTTATAAAAATCTTATTTATTAATATTTTCGTCTGGTTCAGATATCAGTTGTCCATTCATCATTGTCTCGATATTGACACGCGCGGAGAATGGGGAAAGGTGTCAGTTTATTTCTTTTGCCACTGAAAGTACACAATAGGTACAATCTATACCTATTTTTAACAAAACCTTTATAAATACTTTTATTTCGTATAAGATAAAAGAAATGACACTTCGGTGTTCTCCTTTTTCTTCTATATTTAGAAGTTTTATGATTTTCCATTTCTGTTTTATAGAGAAGCGATCCGTCCTCGTGTGATTCAGATGTACTTAAAATGACATATGCACACACTCATAAATAACTAAACACTTGATATAACATATATATATACTATACATATAATAAAATTCAAACTGAGTCGGATATGTACATTAAATATTTTTTAGAAAATCTTATTGAAATAAACATTATTAACGATACAGAGGCAGAATCTATAGTTTTTAGAATTTTTGTTTGTATGTCTGTTACAGCATCAAGAAAAAACCACTAGAGAGATTTTGATGTTTGGTATGATGATAGCTGGTTATCCGGGTCAACATATAGGATAATTTTTACCGCGGGAAAATGTATTATTTCTGAGAAAAAATACAAAAACTGTAATGTAAGAGTATACTAATATGTAAAACCTAAAATTTGGTTTTTGGTCATCTGAACGCGGGCGGAGCCGCGGGAAATGCTATTTATTAATAAACCTGAAATTTCGATATAAATCGCGCACCAATGTAGGAATACATTCATGAGCGATTTTCTATCGTCCGCGATCATCCTATCAATGAAATTTGGTACAATTCGTGGACGTGAGGAAAACCAATCACTAATTTTATAACAATACGATCGAATGGACTGTAAAAGAGCACATACGTTGCAAACTGAAAACAAGTATATTTTGTTTTTATATATCTACATACTACGTAGATATATAGAATAACTAGCAGAACCCGCGGCTTCGATCGCACTAAAACTATAAAAAAATCTCTAAAAAGGTACGTTTCATACAAACTTTCATCCCCTATCTTTACCTCCTTATTAAGATGAATTTCGAAAAATGCTAAAACACGTATTTATTTAATCTGGAAATGATCGTAAAGAAAGTTTTTTTGGAAATTAGTATTTAAGTATCACGAACCTAACTTGTGTCTACGGTTTCGCAATTCACAAGCGTTCACTTGGTCAAACATTTTATATGTTTTTATAGTACAGGAATCACACTTTTAGATTCACTCAGGTTTTACGGCCTATAATTGTAAATCTTTCTTATCGATTCTTATTTATTGAAATAGTTATACATATATATTTCAAGAAAAAATCTTTTAAAAGTAAATCCTATTCTTAAAATGATTTTTCATTATAGTTTCTTTAATAAATAAGTATAAGTTGAAGAACTCTATTAAGGGCGTCAAGTCGCTTTCTTGATACAAATTTTATTAAAATATTGCCAAGCTGATGACATAAAAAATTAAAAGTGAAATTAAGTAAAATACATAATAATTTTACAACAGCGTTGAAAAGCATATTTATAGCTTTCTTATTTTCCAACGTTTTTTATGCTCCGTTAAGCAGAAGTTCCAGACTTGTTTCAGACAGGCGTTTGGAAATACATCTTCAATAAAGAAACGCTACGTATTACAACGTAAAATATTATACCTATATTTAATAATCCATACTAATATATAAATGCGAAAGTAACTCATTCATTTCCATATTAAGAAGGTATTGGATGGTAATGAAATATTATTCCATTTCAAGTGTTAAGTGAAGTAGAGCAGCAGGTATTTTTCATTTAGCTCGTGTCAAACGAACCAGTGCAGGTTTCGTTTTTATATTGGATGCTCGAAAGCGTTAAAAGTAGAAATATAATTTAACTCAAGCTTTTTAAATAATTTATTAAAGGGGCAATTCCCTCACTCTGACGCACGAGTCAGTAATTTATTCAGTAATTTTCAGCGAAAGTGAAGAGTTATTTGGACCAGAAATACCTATTGTTGCATTCTAAGTATTACATAATGAGAAATTCAAGAACTTAAAATTAAGTTTTTTCAATTTCTAAACGGATAGGGCAAAGCTAGTTAAGTATTTCAATAGAGGAAATGGAAAAGCAAAATCAATTTGTAACCTTTTATAGCTACATAAACAATAAGTAGGAAGATCCTTTGACAATTTATAACTCTTTGGAATTTACTCAGTTTTTGACATATAAACTTGTTTAAATCTGTTAATATAGTAGGCAGGTAGTTTAACTTAAACCTTTTTGGATTATTAATCCTAATATCCACATACAAAACTCCCTACTATATTAACATTACAAATATTCTATGTTAACATATAAATGCGAAAGTTTTGGGTGAGTGTGTATGTTATGTGTGTGTGTGTGTGTGTGTGTGTGTATGCGAGTGTGTGTGTTTGAGTAGTAAGGAGATAACTACTGTCTAGGGCAGGTATTTCCCGTGAACATGATCGCTGTAAAGCATCCGAAACGTCGGGCACCAAAAATCAAAATAAATCCGCGAAAAAATCCGAAAATATAGTTTTATTTAAAATGTCTAGGACAAGTTTATAAGCTGTTTTTTATCGACGTCACCCGCCATGTGAGCAGAGCCGCAAGCAAAAATCAGATAAATATACAGCTGTGAACAATTGTCATCGTTTTATTTCATAAAGCTAACTCATATACGATAAGCCATATCGCATTTGAAAGTTAATTTTCTCGACAAAGCTCTTCCGTGACGGTGAACTCATTTACCATATAGATAAAACCGCTTAGGTTATCTAGTTAAATTTAACCAGCTCTATTTAGTATGAACAATCGTAGCTGCACGAGATACGAATCTTAAGTTACGTTAGTCACGTTCTTTTAACTGAGGTTTAAGATTTATAGATGTTCAGGATGATTTAGCTTAGTTGTTTTAAGGGTGGAATATACTTTACTGTTCGTATCGTAGGTGTAGACATAAAAGTTTCGTTAGCGTGGATAGTTAAGTAAGAAGTTAAAAAATATAAACTACTTCTTTTTTTTGGGACAACAAAACGATTGTTTCAGATATTTAAAATTTGGCTAAGATATCTATAGATAGACTATTTTCAAAATCATTATTTAAAATTTCATTTTATAAAAAGCAAATTTTTCATTTTTATGGCCATTGAATTCCGGTTATGCGAAATCCGGGTAATAAATATAATCTTTCCCCCACAGATGCGGTAAGATTCACTTGTGTATATCATCTCGTGTATAGAATAACTAAAGCTTAATATAACTATTAATGTTCTCGCGTAGACTTCAAAGTTAGTTTAAAGTTGTTTATTAATAGTAAGAAAATTTAAGCTTCTTACAAAATCTGTTAATTTAAAGTCACTCGGGTTATATTCTTGTCATTATTATTTAGAGAATAGCAAACATATTTATTTAAAATAAAAAAAATGCGTGCATGTGCAATTTGCATATGGGGCCGTTCATAAAATACGTTCGCATACAAGGGGAGGGGAGGGGTCTGGCTGAGTGTGACAAGATGTGACCAGGGGGAGGAGGGGGGGGGGGTATACGGCAACGTGACGTTCGCCGTTGCGACTCTAGCGGCGTTGCGATCCGTCACAACTGGTTTCTTTGTTTTTCCAATACTTGAGAGAGTAACGTAGCGCAGGGTACGTTTCCACGTACCCTGCGCTCTCGATTCAGTAACAAATGAAAATACTGTTTCATATTTATTGTTTAATACAATAGGGGGGGAGGGGGGTCAAAAAAAGCTGATTTTAGTGTGACATATTTTATGAACGGCCCCTATGGTAGAAGAGAAACTTCAGAAAAGTAACCTACGAGAGAATAATATGAATATAGAGTATCAGGAGTAAGATAAGGTTTATTTTTTATAATATTTTTACCAAGTTTAAAATTTATTTTACATATTATTTGTCATAAATATATATTACACTAGCGGCTTACCCTCGCTTCGCTCGGGTTCGCCTCTAGAAAAACACTAATAGATATCTACTACTACTACTACTACTACTATAGAACCGTTCATTTTTGCCGGATGAAAAGTAGCCTGTTGTTTGACCGGCAATGTAAGGTATCAGAGTGTTAAATTTTACTAAATTAAGTGCATAAGTTGTATAAGTTATTATAGTTTTTTAACTATCCCATGAGAACTATTTAATTTTCCGGGATAAAAAGTATCTAAGATGTTGCCCGGGCATATAAGGTACCACCATGCAAAATTTCATTTAAATGGGTCCAATAGATTTGGAGATTAGCCCGTACAAACAGACAAACAGACAGAGAAACAAAAAAATTGAAAAAAATCTGGATTTCTTCTATTTGTCTTCTTACATCCCCCTGACTCGGGTTTTAGCATTTTTTTGCTATGTACAGACATTCGACCTCTACAGTTTTTCACTTCCTGTGTAATGTATTCTATCTCAAATAACAACGGTTACCATGGCAACATGGCAATATATCTATCTTATTTTCTCGGCATTCTCGGCATCCTATATATTTATGTGTTTGTCTCTTGTTAGTGTTGCATTTTCGTTCCATCGAGTTTCATATCACAACGATTCTAAAGAAGTTTCACTTCAATAATTTGTTCTCAGATTATAACATTTACATTCCTGCTATATATCATATAATATATAAAGCAGTGGTAGCCCAGTGGTAATGCGCTCGCTTAGGAATCAGAGTGAAGCGGATTTAAATCTCGGGTCGATCACTAATATTTTCATGTGCGAATTATTTCCAAAGTGATTACCACTTGTCTTACGATGAAGGGAAACATCATGAGGAAACTTGTATATCTGAGAGAACCTAACACGTTAACAAATAATCCTAAATTATAATCATAAGCCAGGTTAGCTTTTGCTAGTTTTTAGTGCTATTAATTTTTTTTTGGGCCAGTAAAGAAAATATAATATTTCACTTGTATCAAAACAATATGTGGTAAATATCGATCCGAATACCGCGATTTGCCTAAACCACATTATTACATCGTTATATGAAGCTTGTTGAATTAGTCAATGAAAGGCAGATAATATCATCAGACAAAAGTTATTCAGAGGATAAATAAAGCATTAATAGATTAAAATTTACAATTATATTATTAACAAACTTTATTTTCAACCGACTTCAAAAAGGAGGAGGTTCTCAATTCGACTGTATTTTTTTTTTTTTTATGTTTGTTACCTCAGAACTCCCTCATTTATTAACCGATTTGGACAATTTTTGTTTTGTTTGAAAGGGTATACTTCCAGATTGGTCCCATTTAAATTTAAAAAAAATATACCACCCCTAAGGGTGGAATAACAACTAATGATGAATTTAACCTACTTCTAATTGTCATAGTGACTTGAAACTTTGCAAGTATTTCTATTTCCGTTGATAGTACAGTGGTTCGGTGTTGTTGACCTGATCTGATTGCAAGGCCAGAAGGTGGATAGGTGGAACTCTTCAACGGCTAATAGTAGATACTTTGAGTTTGGGCTTATTTTGTTTGATTTGACAAGCCTAACACGTTAGAATCCTTACTTTGCTACTACTATCTACACTAAAAAGGGAAAAATAAAAACCTTTTAACAAAAAAATAAAAACCGACTTCAAACAAAAGCACTAAAAAGTGAAAAATAACTGATTGGTAGTTTTCATTTACTATACATACCTAATCAAAATATTTTCGAAGTCGGTGTGCTTTGCTTTGTATGGGCTGGCACCGATTTCGAAATATTTGATTAGGTATGTATTTAATAGGTAGGCTTTAATTACTTAGCCAAAGCACACCGACTTCGAAAATATTTGATTAGGTATGTATAGTAAATGAAAACTACCAATCAGTTATTTTTCACTTTTTAGTGCTTTTGTTTGAAGTCGGTTTTTATTTTTTTGTTAAAAAGTTTTTATAATTACTTTAAATTTAGCCAGGTTATATTATATAGGTATTATATAGGTATAACCCCTATTTGATTGAAAAATCAGTGAATGTTCACCCTATCCCATACTTTTCACAGTTCTCACTCAATTCTACACTTTTTCTTAAGTACACCGGGGCTTAGACTAGATGGTATTTTGAAAATATGTAGGAATGAAAATACACTATCTAAATTTATTGTAAAGCTAAAGTCACTCCCATACAACTTTTAGTTTTCTAAATCCTTTATATGCATGATGTCTAAGCTATGGAAACACGTTCTGGAAAACTGTACCTGGGACTCCTGCACTAGCATGTATTATATTGTTGAGTTGGCTAAGCATATAGCAATGATATTTATTTTACATAAATTGTTATATTCATACTATTAGATTAACATGATATTTTCTTCTTACCTGCCCGAAAAATCTTATTTAAAAACTAGTATTGCCCGCGGCTCCGCCCGCGTTCAGAGGACCAACAACCAAATTCTTAGGTTTCGCATATTAGTATACTCTTACATTACAGTTTTTGTATTTTTTCACAGAAATGAGATATTTTCCCACGGTAAAAAGTATCCTATATGTTGATCCGAATAACCGGCTATCACCATACCAAATTTTCTTGTGATGCGGTAACAGACAGACAGACAAAAATTCTAAAAACTATAGATTCGGCCTCTGTATCGATAATAATGTTTATTTCAATAAGATTTTCCAAAAAATATCTAATGTATAGATTCGGCTTAGTTACAATTTTATTATATGTATAGATTTTATATACTCGTTCTTTTCTCACTCTGTCAACTGAGACGAATGAAATGCCACTTCATATTATGTTAAAATCCATCAAGCTATTCAAATAACAAACCGTATCAAGGAAATATTACATACATATTATGTATATTGTATATAATATATTTACATATATGTTCTTAAGGCAATGACAACCTAGTGGTATATCGCTTGCTTCGAAAGCTAGTTAAAACCAGTGAAGTGAGCTCAAGCCCCGGGTCTTGCAGATTGTGAGGAAACCTGCATGTCTAAGAGAACCTGCCTAATTTTGAAAAGACGTAATGAATTTGCATCTAGCCAATGTATCGTACTATCGGCCTGATCCCCCTCGTATTATGATTAGACCCGTGCCCATTAAGTATGACGATAAAAAGGGCTGAGTTACTGTTACATATTTTGTGCACTTAAAGTATGCCTCAATAATGCATATTATGACAAAATAACTATTTTACGAAAGCAACATTTTAAACACATTACTTTAATGGTTTAAAATGTTCTTTAAGAAATATTTCATTATCTAAACAAATAAATCGTTTCTGGTCTAGACGGGATGCAGCGAATAAATTCGAAGGCAGAAAAATAATGAAATTGTATTGATATTAACGCAATTAACAGCGCAGCATTTTAAGGGCGAACGAATGCAATTGCTATTTAATTAAAACTTTCAGTTTATCAATGTTAATATATTATTCATTAATATTAAATGGTGTTTTTATTTGGAATTTAAATAGTGTAATGAATGGACTTTGTTTTTTGATTACTTTCTTAAGCTATATCTTTTGTTATTTTTCTATACAAAGACAGGCTGAGAGAACATATTAATTAGTAGGAAGGAAGCATTTGAAATCGACTTCAGCGATTTGATTACTTATGTGGTTTCAAGTGAAGTAGAAAAATGTGTTTATTTAACAAAAAGGTTAACACTAAATAGGAATTTAAATTATATAAATCTAATTATTTTTAAAATATATGTATATATAAATCTAATTATTTATAAAATATATGAATATTTAAAATATATAATACTAACTATTAATAACCTATTCGTCTGCATCTACACTTCTACACTACTATTATAAAGAGGAAAGATTTGTACTTTTGTATGTTTGTAACGAATAAACTCAAAAACTACAGGACCGATTTAGATGAAATTTGGTAAAAATATAGTTTGAGACCCTTGGAAGGACACAGAACATTTTTACTTCCGTAAATCATTCCTCAAGAGGGTAAAAATGGGGATGAAAGTTTGTATGGGGAATCAACCTAGGGACGAACCTGAGCTAAGCGAGGGTGAGTCGCTAGTAAGAAATAAGAAAATGAATTTATAAAATTGGTGAAAACATGGCGAATTGAGTAAGCCAAAGAGAAACTATGTTAGATCACTCATGCAACTTATATGAATATTGCAATTTCGTACAAACGAATTATTTATAGCTAAAATAATAATTTTATATTCGAAATGTGCTAGGGGCATATTTTAGAAGTGTTTCTAGATCCTATGTTATAAAGTTTCCACGCTCGATTCGCTGCACTGTCGGTTCTAAGTTCAGTAATATATGTTTACTGGAATCTTTATTTCCTTTCTCGTCTGTGCTTTCACAGTGTGGATCTACTAATGGCTACTTAAGCTTGAGCTAAATTTTCTCAAAATATATTACTCTGAATATAGAAAATTGAAAAGGCCGACCACGTGAAAAATTATTATGTAATCTTATAAGTGTTATAATATACTAGTGACTTACTGTCACTTCGCTATATCGCGGTATACATATAACATAGGTAGCGTCGACGCATTACGGACCAAATTAGTGTTTAAGTGCAGAAAATTGAGTCCACCCTACATTACAAGACAGGTAGCATCATTGCTTTTGGCAATTTTTTATTACTAACATCCAAATTGTCCACCTAGGTACATACTCACACAACAACTGTCTAGCCGTTTTTGAAGAAGTAACTAATATTTACCTACGCATTCAAAAAAGTGTGATGAAACTTTCGGAATTGGCTATTTTTTAGTTTTATTGATTTTTCATACTGTTACTATATATATTATATTACAAACTTTTTAATGGTTAGTATGGAATATGTAGACTATATATAATAATAATAATAAAGCTTTATTTGTCTACACATTTTACAAAAAAAAAATTTAGAAAATGAAAATAAAAGAAATTAAGTACAATTTACTTGTTGTTGGTGTGTAGTCCCTCTTGGGTAAAAGCCTCCTCCAACTTGCACCATTCTTCACGGTTATTGGCGACTTTCATCCATTCATCTCCTGCTATGTTTTTGATATCATCCTGCCATCTTTTTCTTTGTCGACCTACATTCCTCTTGCCTATTGGACCTTTCCACTTTGTTATTTGATGTGTCCATCTTTTGTCCTGATATCTGGCTATGTGTCCTGCCCATTTCCATTTTTGCCTTAGACTATGTTGGAGTGCATCAGTTACATTAGTTTTCTTGCGGATGTATGTATTTCTTGTTTTTTGTATTCTCCTCAATTTTAGGATACTTCTCTCCATTGCATGTTGGCAGTTCATAATTTTATTTTTTACTCTTTCTGTATATACCCATGTTTGGCTTGCATAGGTAAGACTTGGGAGGATGCACGAGTCCATTATTACTTTTTTCATCTTTGGGCTGTAGTTTCCTTTAAGAATTTCTTTTTGAGCCCAAAATTTTTTCCATGCTATGTTTATTCTTCTATCTATTTCTTTTTCATTACTGTTTGCTTCAAAGGAGACTTGTTTTCCTAAATATACATAGTCATTCACATATTCTATTGATTTTCCTCCTATTGTGATTGGTTTTCTAGAGCTGTTTGTCATTATTTTTGTTTTTGATGCATTCATTTTTAGACCTATTTTTTGGCTTTGGGTGTTCAGGCTCTGTAGCATGTTTTCTAGTTCTGTTGCAGATTCACTGAACAGAGCTATGTCATCTGCGAACCTCAAGTGTGTTAGCCTTTTATTTAGTATCCATATGCCGTTGTTTTTCCACTTAAGACTTTGAAATATGTTTTCGAGGACAGCTATAAATAGTTTGGGTGAAAGAGGATCGCCTTGTCTCACTCCTTTACAAATTTCGAACTCTTCTCCCTGCCTTTCTAGTTTTATTAAGCTTACACTCTTAGCATATATATTCTTTATTATATTTATGTATTTTTCATTTATGTTATTTTTTCTCAAAGCCTTCCATATAGATAGGTGTGATATGCTGTCAAATGCTTTATAATAGTCTACAAATGCTATGTACAGTGGCCTATTGTACTCTTTATATTTTTCTATTATTAGTTCTGTAACATGTATGTGGTCCATTGTTGAGTAGTGTGGACGGAAGCCTGCTTGCTCTATTGGCTGGTTTTTATCAATTTCTGGTGATATTCTACTTAAAATAATTGAAGAGAACAGCTTATAGATTGTAGATAATAGACTGATAGGCCTGTAGTTGTTCATGTCAAGCGGATTCCCTTTTTTATAAAGCAGTATTATGTATGATCTGCACCATTGTTTCGGTATTTGTTCTTGTTCTACTATCATGTTAAAAAGTTTTGTCAGGTAGGGCACCAGAATATGTGCACCAAGTTTCAAGGCTTCGTTAGTTATTTTATCAGGTCCAGGGCTCTTTTCAGATTTTAATCTCCTTATATGTCTTGCTATCTCGTGTTCGTTTATAGGATCTAGTGAGTTTTCTTTTAATTGAGATTCTATTATAATGTTAGTTTCGGGTCGTTCGGCCTTCTGAGCTCCTTCTTGGGTTGGTCTTCTGTAGAGATCTGAGTAAAATGCTGTTGCGCACTTTATTATGTCTTCTCTGTTTTTTATTTCATATTTTCCATCATTTAGGCCCTGTATCCATTTTTTGTGCGATGACAGTTCTTTAAAGGCTCTCTTTGAGCTTCTTAATGTTGCCATATTTCTTTCTATGATTATTTTTCTATGGTTTTCATAATCTTGCCTAATTGCTCTGTTTGTCTTTTTGTATAGTTCCTTTAATTCATGCCTCATTTCTTTAGATTTATCTTTTTTATTTAGGAGTTCTGTACGTCGAGAAATCATTTTCAATGTTTGGTCGCTAATAATTTTGGGTTTTTTGTGCCTGGTTTTTATTTCTTCGTCCCGTTCTAGACTATTTGTGATTGTTTTTTCCAGTGCGGTGCTCAGAGCTTGTACATCTTCTATGTTCTTCGTTGTTTCATTTAGTATTGTTACATTACCTTTTAGCTTTTTTAGATAAGTTTCCTTTTCTTTTGTAGACTTTAGCATGTTGTTTAGGGCTTTAAATGACTTCCTGTTGGTTTTTGGTGTCTGAAAATTCATAGAGCATCTAACCATTCTATGGTCGGATGGGAAGTTTATTCTGTTCAGTACTTCTAAGTTTGTGATTACTTTCGGGTTGTAACTTAGTATAAAGTCGATTTCGTTTTTAGTGTTTTGGTCTGGGGATATCCAGGTCCATTTGTGAGAGTTTTTTTTCTTAAAGTATGTGTTCATCACTGACAGTTTATTTTCATATGCGTATTGAATTAGTCGTTCGCCTCGTGAGTTTCGTTGCCCGTATCCATATCTTCCCATTATCATATGTTCTTCATTTTTAGGGTACCCGATTTTTGCGTTAAAATCTCCTATTACTAGTAAGGTCTTATCTGCTTGTTCCTGCGCTTTTTGTATGTCCATGTAAAATTTTTCGATTTCCTCCTCACTAGAACTCTCTGTAGGGGCGTAAACTTGGATAATCGACAGTGGCACATCTTTGAAGCTCATCTTTAGCAAGCCCACTCTCTCTGATATACCTACAAAACTTACAATGTTGGTCTTCAAGGTTTTCTTTATTAGGAAGCCTACACCATGAAGCCCCTCTGTCTCACCTATGTAACAGAATATATATTCTTTATGTTCTTCTATATTACATCCTTTTCTTTTTATTTCTGCGAGCCCTATGATGTCCCAATTGATTTTTTCTATTGCAATATTTAATTCTAGCATTCTTACTGTTGATGATAGTGATCTTACGTTGTAGGTGCATATTTTCAAATTTAGTAATTTTTCTGGTTCATTGTTCTTATTTTTGGATTTTCTATTGTTGTGTTTAGTGGTTTTATTTAGTGGAGGGTTGTGGTCATCTTCCCCCACGGTGACCAACCGGCTTGGGGTGCTAGACTATATATAAATAAGTATAAAAAAAATAACAAATAAAGAAAATTATATCCCTTATGTAAGAAATAATTGATATCCCATACATACTTCTATCACCCTTTTCACTTCCTTAAGACATGATTTCCAGGACAAAACCTGCCCTATATCCTGTTCAGGGTCTAAAACTATCTCCATACCAAATTTCATCAAAATTGGTTTAGCAGATTTAGCGTGAGTAGGTAACAGATAGACAGATAGAGTTACTTTCGAATTTATAATTATAGTTTTAGTAAGGAAAAAGAAAAACGTGAATTTTGAGTCTTTCCGTGAAATTTTTCCAATTTTTCTCTTCATAAGAAACTTTCTCGGACTTCAACGAATATTTAAAAAAAATCCGAAATGGCCATTGATTTTTAAATATTCACATATATAAATATTCACTTACCACAAATAAAACTATCACAAAAAAGTACTCTTCTTCTGGGGCAAAGGGGTAAAAAGTGAAAAGGACTTTTCAAATTAACCTAGTATATTTATCGTACAAGTGAATAACTTTCTTGTACCAATAAAACTTTTGAAACTAAACATTTACAGCGTATCGAAGTCAAGTGCCATATTTGCAACTTTTTAAAACTTTTAAACCAAGCCATAAGCTGTACTTTGAAGAAAGATTTTACTTTTCGATATGTAAAGTTATTTGAACAACACTTTACATACTTTAAGCTTGAAACATTGTCAGTAGTTTTCCAGGTCTCTGTATGGGACAGTATATAGAAAGTTACTTAATTTCATATATTGCTATTGTATGTTATAAAATACCCACAGAATGAAAAAGATTAACAATTGAGTGAAATTTGATTAAGGGGTTTTTTGCGACATTAATTTTATTTCTTTAAAATGATTATTGGATACGGTTTGACAATTTTGGTATCATTTTAAACTTATAAGTGTATCTTTTGAATTCTACTCCCATATTACAATAATGCTTATACCTGCGATACTACTATATTTCAGTCAGTTTAAATTTTCTTAATTTAGCTTTTATTTAAAATAAAACTATCTTTTCGTATTATTTCGCGGATTTATTTTGATTTTTGGTCCCCGACGTTTCGAATGTTGGGAGAGTCTCTCCCGTGACCATGATTGCTGTAAAGCATTCGAAACGTCGGGAACCAAAAATCAAAATAAATCCGCGAAATAATCCGAAAAGATAGTTTTATTTAAAATGTCAAATATTCGCGTAAATCTAAGAAAGTATTATTTAGCTTTTATTTTTTAGTAATAGGGGAAAACACAGTCAGACCCGGAAGTCGGTAAAGAATATAAATTCAAGTCAAATCTTTTGTTCAATGACTCCTAGAAGTACCATTTGGGCACAATTTACTTCGCCAATGTCGCGTAGAATGGAGAAGACACAAAAAATATAAAAACAACATTTTATGATAATAATTTACCAGCTGGCATCTTTTACGTGTCAACCAACAGTAGCTTTCCAACTTACAATGTCGATAAAATTGATTAGGCAGTTAAAGTAAACCACGACGTTGCAGTGAATAAGGAAGCGCTCGAATTACGAATCAATAAAATCAAAACGTTCTTTAATGGGTTCTTAGTATCAAACGAAACTAGGTTAGAAACTCTTAACAGAAAACCATTATGTGATTAATACTATGTGTATATTTATTAATAACTGTTTTAAAAAAATTACCCATGTTTTTTATTGGATGTTTTTATTGTAATTTTCCTTGGTAACATTTTGTAATCGATAAAAGTACGGCGGTAATGATAAATTATAATTAAAAAAAAACTAAAAATTGCTTTTTACGTGTATGGCCTGTTTTATACTGTCATTGTATTTATATTATTGGCTGCACATCCGAAGGTCCTGGGTTCGAGCCACGCGTCGGGCCAAGTTTAAAGTTATTGGGTATTTTGTTTCTTACTAGATGTAGATCCGTCACTCGAAGTGCACGTTTGAGTGCACTTATGTTTGCGCGCAACTTGTGCACTATAATATCTCCTGCACAGTTCGCTTATTTCACTGAGATTGGCTGCCGTGGCCAACATCGGTCAGGAGTAAATGAATTAATTAATCAACCATAAAATATCCTTCTGCTAAAAAGTATTCTACGTGTCTTCTATGCGTATGCGTGAAAGAAGGACTTACTAACTAACGTTATTTCTTCTTTTTCACCCAAATATGTTACAAATGCGAAAGTTTAGATGGATGGATGTTTGTTACTCAATCACGCCAGAACGTCTGAACGGATCTGGATGATATTTGGTACAGAGATAGATTAAGTCTGGGATAGGTTACTTTTTATCACGGAAAAATGTACGGTTCCCGTGGGATATATTTGTTTTTGTTTTTCACTATGGACGAGTTAGTCGTAGTAGAGTTATAGTCGCTAGTTATTTATATAGTAAGGATAATGTTTTTAAAATATCCACTACCGGAAGGTAAAATGGCATGACAATTTTCAAAGAGCAAAGTGTCGCAAGATTCGTCTTCATCTCTGAAGCGCATATTTTAACCTAAATGCAGAGGCCGAGTTATATTTTTCTAGTGCTACTTAACACCAGCTTAAAGCTATCATAAATACCAAATGGAATTAACAATTTTGCTGTTATATCAGGTTTTTGAACGTAAAAACATATTTTATTTTCACATTGTCAAAATACTTTTAAATTAGGCACATTATTATTTATTAGCTTGTTCCTAATATGAGAACAGACACGCAATAGATACATCAATTTTTACACGTAGCTAGAAGTTTTATTAACCAACTTAATAGAAAAGAACCCTTTGTTTGTTATCTTATAAAATGCTGTGATGTAAGGACAAACAGACGTAATAAAATTTTAAAGTATGTGTTTTTACTATTTACCTTTATACATTGATCCTTTAAAACGACAAAAAAGTTAATAAGTACAAGTACCTATTTATATTTAAACAGCTTATGTAGTATAATTTATTTAAATAAATTATATTACTATAATTTTTATGTAATATAATTATTCGAAAGGAGTAATAATTATTTTATTTCATCTATATTACGATTGAATAATAATAAATAGACAGGTAATAAAATTTAATGATCTCCATTCAAGAAACATATTATGTTTTAAGTTTATTTTGTTTTTGCGGTGTCCGAATCCAATTCGCACTAGATCTAACTTTCTTCGAAAATTGTCTTAATCTGAATTCCTGCTATTTTATCTAGGCTGCTCTACCAAATACTATTATTACGTTATTATACCTACGGTCATACAATATCGCATAGCTTTATGAAGTAACTAGCGACTCACCCTCGCTTCGCTCGGATTCGCCTCTAGCTTGCTTCCCAGTACTAATTTTCATCCTCATTTTCTTTTATATTTTCACCCCCTTAAGGAATGATTTCTGGGATCAAAAGTATTCTATGTCCTTTCCAGGGTCTCAAAATATCTTCTTACCAAATCTCATCTAAATAGGTTCAGTAGATCCAGAGATTACCCCCTACAACGTCACAAACTCACAAACTTTACCTCTTTATAATAGTACTAGCGGCTCACCCTCGCTTCGCTTGGGTTCTCGGTCGTTCTCGGTACCTCGATACCACGGGAACCGTTCATTTTTCCGGGATGAAAAGTAACCTGTTGTTTGACCGGCAATATAAGGTATCAGCATGCCAAATTTTACTAAATTAGGTCCGTAAGTTGTTGTGTACTAAGCTATATAAGTTACTATAGTTTTTTAACTATCCCACGGGAACTCTTTAATTTTCCGGGATGAAAAGTATCTAAAATGTTGCCCGGGGATATAAGGTACCACCATGCAAAATTTCATTTAAAAGATTCGGTGATTAGCCCGTACAAGCAGGAAAACAGACAAACAGCTCGCTCGGGTTCAAACATACCTACGAATATGTTGTATTATCTCTTTAAGCATTTGTCTGTCTGTTTTAGACTATAAATTTACTTATTTTGATAAGAATTCATAATTGTTGATAATATGACCAATAAACATGACCTACCGATTTAAATTATTTTTTTAATATAAAAAACTACTTTTTGTGACTTAAATATAAAAGTTAGACATATATACGCTGTCGCTGACTTTTTTGTAGGCATTATTAAGCTCTACAACTTTTCTCTAGAACATAATCATATATCTCTCATCGTTAAGGCAGCGTTCGTAAGAAACGTTTTCGTTCGACCGTTTTTTCTCCGACTTACTTTGCAAATCCGACTACCACGAAAAAGCCTTTTCATTCTTCGGGTTAATATATAGCCTATGACACTCAGAAAAAACGTGGCTTTCTATTGGTAAAAGAATTTTGAAAATCGGTTCTGTAGATCCAGAGATTACCCCCTACAACGTCACAAACTCACAAACTCACAAGATCACAAACTTTACCTCTTTATAATATTAGTATAGATAGAATAATATTAATGTATCCCTTTATAAAGGCATAAATATCACATGGAACAACTATAAAAAAATTTACACGGAAAAGATACTTATGGAATTGCTGTGATAACTTTAACTTCGGGAATATTTTATAGCGTTTTCATTTAATTGATAAAAAGTAAGTATTTAACTGTAGTTGAAGTTGCGAACTGGATAATCATAAATGAAATATTGGTTAATCGCGTGGAACAGTAGCGAAATTGCTGGCTGGATTTCTAGGTTAATTTTTATTTCAAAAATATAAAAAATGTTTTTTCTGCTGAAAGTTGTAAGGAAAATGTTAATTTCAGAAGTTAGAGCTATATTTTTAGCTATAATAGTATCTATGTTGTATCTGACACCACAACAAAGGACAATGGGCTTAGTATTTAGTCATAGGCATCAATAAGCCGGTCACGCTCATCGTGATTCAACCGATGAGGCCTGAGAATCTAGGTTAGGGCTACTCAAACATTAATCCGCAAGGATGCATATTCATAGAAAATGTCATAAATACATACATTTTATAGATAGACTAGCATTGCCCACGGCTCCGCCCGTGTTCAGTACACCAAAAATGAAATTCTTAAGTTTTACATATTAGTATACTCTTACGTTGCAGTTTTTGTATTTTTTTCTCAGAATTGAGACATTTTCCCGCGGCAAAGAGTATCCTATATGTTAAACCACTATCCAGCAACAATAACCAGCTATCACCATACCAAATTTCGTCAAAATCCCTCCAGTGGTTTTTCTGTGATGCGGTAACAGACAGACAGACAAAAATTCTAAAAACTATAGATTCGGCCTCTGTATCGATAATAATGTTTATTTCAATAAGATTTTTCAAAAAAATTTTGAAGTACAGATTCGGCTTAGTTACAATTTTATTATATGTAGTTTCTTATAAAAAAAAAAAAAAAACTAGTGCATTAACAAAC
Organism: Brenthis hecate; assembly: GCA_951806755.1. NCBI lineage: Eukaryota > Metazoa > Arthropoda > Insecta > Lepidoptera > Nymphalidae > Brenthis > Brenthis hecate. The sequence continues at coordinate 14,743,001 of OX638252.1, forward strand.
TAAATGTTAGTACCTAATATCATTTGAGTTTAATAATTTAGATAGTTTATTATGAGATGGAAAGATCTACTTTTTTTTAAATTATATATCGGATGAAACTGTATTTGGTATAAATTAGTGTAACTTTTTTTTACTAAAAATCATCATTAATTAGGTTTTTCTTATAAATAAAATATGGAATATTCATTAATCAATCAAACATTTGAGTACTACAGTGTATCATGTTGGAAATTTGCAGTCCTTCTGAAAGAAATTTATTTTTAATCTAAAAAAATAGCAGACACAAGGAACACATATAACACTTAATAAAGTTTGCATTGTTTTACAAACAATTGTTCTACTGATGCACGTTTTCTTTCCACTTTTATTCGACCATCTTTGTATATATTTATTTTGTTTAATATTCAGACGTTTAGGTAAACATTTTTCTTTAAGTAAAATCTCTTGGGTCTTAGACAAGATGAAATTCAACAATCGTTTAAGAATGGAAGTCCAAAAAAATATTAGGGACTAACATATTCTATGGCAAAACGATTATATTCATATCAATATAATTTTTAAAAATGATAGCTTTTAATTGATTGCAGAAAGATATCCTTCTGGCCGCCCTTATTAAAAAAACATTTAGTTATAGAGAATAGTAAAAAATAAATAAGACTAGAATTTGTTGTGTTTTAATATACTTTATAAATATTAAATTATTACTTTACTTGGACTTTGTTGTTACAAAGAACTATTAACCGATTTGAATAAAACAACTTTATTAGAACCAGTTCATATGTTTCTGCGTAAAACACTTCACACGGGCAAGCAAGGCTCTGCAATATAATATTCATAATACCTATATGTTATATCTACATTTCTACGTACATATGTACTAAAGTGAATTCTTTTACTTTATAATAGGGGTACAAATTAGGATTCATCCCCACTTCATTTAGGGCTACTAATTTTTTTTGTGTTTAACTTTTTATGGGATATATTCCGTCCCAAAATAATACCCATACAATTTCTATCCTTCATCCTAGAAGCTATTTTCCTTTCTAAGATAAGAAGTAGCCAATACTTTTTTTGGATAAATATTCTATATCGTCAGTGATTAAGGTGTACCTAGTTTGTGGCATTTTTTAAACATCTATGAATATTACAGAACATGACACTACACCGAATACGTATAGACATTTTTAAAATTGTATTGAAATGTTATGTCAGAGAACCATAACACCTCCAGGTAAATTTCTAAGAAATTAATTGAATTCCTAAGAAATCTAATGTTAACTGACTCGCCGGCGTGTCCGCGGTCGTGGAGGGAATAATATGCAATACCCGTATTAAGTACCGTATAATATGTATTTTTTTTAGATTTGTAGGTGTTTATTAGTAAAGGATTGTAGAATGCCATCTTGTTTAAGCACCCTGTATAGTTTCATATAGCGAACGGTTTGAAACCTCCTGCCTAAGCAAGTTGCCGCAGGCGTTGCTGTTGTGCATATTATCACGATTCTTAGCTTAGAATGCAAGACTCTTACTTGAAGCAAGCCGCAAGGTGCACTCATCGTACATTTTAAGATAAATGTACTAAGATTTTGTGATATCCTCTTATTTTATTTTATGTAACTTTTTTTATTTACAATAAAGGAAGTTATTAACATACTTAATTATATACACAAAGTAAATGTTTACTTAACTATTACTGTACAAGTGATGTCCGCGTGGAATAGTGGCAAGAATGCTAGCGGCATTCCCCCGCTGAATGGCAATGTCGATTCTTTGGGCGAAAAAGGAGCCAGCTCTCCTGTCACTTGTAAAGGCGATATGGGCTAAAGGTTTCTACAGGAAATGGTATAAAGACATAATTTAGACTAAGGCATACCAATTTACGCATATACATACATAATATAACTTATTTTTAGTATTAGAGTAACGGGCCTAGTTTCAAATTATTTAATTCATCACCACATTGTACTCTATCGAAAACATTTTGTATAGGGGGATAGTGGTTTCTAATGCCTTATAGGTATAAGAACAAAATTAGTTTGTGCAGGTATGCATCGATTTCGCTAACTCAATTAAAGTAGACAAGGATATTCGTACATATTTCACAATGTGTCACGATCTTTTAATATGTATGCATTAAAACTAAAGTCATTCAACAAACATATTATTATGTACTCGTAAGTCGCACGTATATTTTTAAATGTAATTTTGGGTATGTTGGTATAATATATTAATTATATAATTTATTTTAATTAGGAAAATGAAAAAGGACAAGTCAAAAACATAATTAAATAAAATTTAAATTAACGTCGACATTTGCGTTTTTTTTTTAATTTTGACCACCTTTGTACTGTTTGAAATAAATTCAAATTTTTCATTTCTATTTCGATCACGTTCCGTGCTCCGGTCCCAAAATCCTTAAATTTAGGCTTTCTCTACCACGTTACACGTGTCACTTAAAATAATAAAAAATGTTTTTCGTTTGGGGCATAAAATGAAATTGAAACAAAAATCAATACCTATCTATACATATAATAAAATAGTAACAAAGCGAAATCGATACGTGAAATTTTTACATAGGTATTTTTTTTAAACTTTACAGGTTTGTGTACATAATTCAGACCCCAAAACAATAATTATTGAAGTTTTTGTCTGTCTATCTGTATATCTATGTGCATTTCACGCTAAGCCGATTTTAACGAAATTTTGTGTAATGGTAAGTTATTACTCGGGTCAACATTTAGGATACCTTTTACTACAGGAAATTTCCTTCCTACGGGAAAACACAATAATAGGTTCTGTAGAGTCGTCCTTAGAAATGTACAAAGCTAATGCTGGCTAAATCTTAAGAGATACATCAAAACAATGGGCTAGAAAATCATAGGCCTTAAAAAGGCCTACAGAAAAATCTGCAATAGCATATATCTATCTCCTAAGGTACACTTGCTTTTACTTATTTATGCACCCAAGCGAAGCTTGCTTTAAATATGTTTAGTACAAAAATATCAACGAATATTAAACTTGCTACAAACTCATGAATCAGTTCTCTGATTTATTTTAACGCTGAGAAAAAGCTCTGTACGTAGGTATTTAAAATATCGAACAGGGTAAATAGAAAATCAGAACAATCAAATAATATTTTCCTATATAAAATGGTGTCTGTAGAAAGATAGCGGACCTGACTGCTTAAACATATGTTTTAAAGTTTGTGTAATTTTAAAGTGTTATTATGAATATTTTCACAGAACTGTTACACTAAAATATTATACAATCATTCAAAACGGGTCAAATAAATAGACAACACTCTTACTATCTACAAGTACATAAATATTTAGATTAAAAAACAAGGTGAAATACTAAAACCCAATATTTTTAAAAGAAATAATAAAATAAATAAACAACTTACGACTGTAAAATTAATAACAACTTGTAAACTACTGTAGCGTTCTAAAGTTTATTATTGAAACTGTAATGGCACTATGATTACAGGTCTTTCGTTTGTTGAGTCTTCGTTTATAGTATATTTAAGTGGCTAACCAGGACCTTTGACGGTAAAGCGTGTATTGAATATTTTAAACAGGATTTATGTGTACTTGTTAAATAAAATTGTGTAATTATATATAGAATATTGAAATATATTTTTAGTATTTCAATTATAAAAATATTAGCGTCTTATACTCACTTCGCTCGGGTGCGAAATATTACGTGTTACTCCTGATCACGGTCTATCTGTGGACTAAGTTTTATTCAAATTCATTTAGTCATTTCAGAATTAACTTTCTCATATAATATAAGTAATGTTATATTTTTTTTAGTTTTAAATGAATTATTTTAAAATGACATGTGCAAATCTAAGAAAAAAAGGCGACTTTATTACTGTTACAATACGAAAACAAAAAAAAAGTATTTAGTAATATTTTTCTACATTATATATTTGGTATCCATTAGATAGTTCGATGATATTTTTTTATTATTTAGATTTTCTTATGTACTATGTACATATTGTATGTACATACATACATATACAGCAAGTTAACTATAAGTATCTTTAAAGTTCATATTATTGTTTACATTATTTATTTGACTGAATCAGGCAGATAGCCAATTAACAGGGTTACCATGTTTTTGTTAGGTATACGAGTAATACGTCAAAAGTCAAATCATGTAATTTTATATAATCATAAAATTGTCGCGTGGGTGTGAATCCAATCGTTGGGCAAAGAGGAAACGAGCTATTTTTACCAATTATAAACCTATAATTTAAACTACTAAATCAAAAATCAAGCATAGAATAAATAGGAGTGAGCATTTAATATCCCATTTTATTAGCGATTTATAGCTTACAATAAAATGTTGTAAGCTGTGTATTTCGGTCATCATGCAATCAAAAATCAAGAAACATTTTCTGTTATATCCACCTTCGATGCCTTGTAACTTATTTTTTTTTTATACAGAGTGATAAACAAGGTATTCATATATACATACATATCTTACTTTAATATATTAAACGAGCAATTCTTGTCTTACTTCTTACTAATATTATGAATGTGAAAGCTTAGATGCTTGGATGGTTGTTTGTTACTTAATTACGCCAGAACGGCTTAGCGGATCTAGATGAAATTTGGCAGAAATAGCATATAGGTTACTTTTTATCCCGGAAAAATGTACGGTTCACGTGAGAGAGATTTGTTTTAGTTTTTCTAAAGGCGATCCCGAGCGAAGCAAGGGTGAGCCACTACCTGCTAGTATAAATAGGTATATACATATATATATATATATATATATATATATATATATATATATATATATATATATATATATATATATATATATATATATATATACATATGCAGCTCTAACGATTAGGATCAAATTTTGTATTAATATAAGGTTTTCTTTTTTATGTTTATCTTTTCTGAAAAAAAAAAAAAACAATTTATAGCTCTATTACGAAAAAACACTAACCGCAGTTCAGTCGCCCAGGTACTGTAATTAACATGAGTAAAGTTTTTGAAAAGTAATTTAAATTTTCCAATAACAAGAAGTTATGTATTATTTCAAAAAAAAATATTATTAAAAAACGTATTAAACAAAATTATTTATAATAAAGCAATACTATATAGTTTTGAAAATATTTGTATATTGCACGTTGGTTAACATTATCACGGACCATATAATAAATACTATACATATATGAAATACTGTGTACTTTGATAGAAATATAAGTACATATTAATATGGTAAATAAAATTTAGTCTGGAAATCGAACCCACGAGCTGCTGCTTATAAGTAGTGGCTACCAGTCAGACAGGGCTCTGGGTTCATATTAGTACAATTATCAAGTCAGAGGTAATACGGTTAGAGAAAGTGAATTTAGTGACATTGAACAGTACTTTCGTGGATTTGTCATAAATAAAACTACTTTCAAATCCATTTAAATCGCGCATATTTTAGTTTAAACTAAAATATAAAACTAAAATGGTAGCCGTCTGTCAGTGACAGTCAAATTTCAATTCTCCTGTAACTACGAATAGATGAAAAGTATTGAAAACATCTTGTTTCAAATAAAGTAAACAAAATATTGAGCTAAAATTCAAAAGTAATTCTATTCATAACGTCAGTTAGTCATTTATAAAAGTTTATAAAACAAACTTGCTAGGATGCTGTAGTCTAAACAGCAACATTGAAAATAAAAACAAAAGTTGTTTGTTGGCAACCACAAATGTGGCTTGAGCATGTTACATTAAGTCCTTTTAGAAATTGTAATGTCAAGATGGAAACTCCATTTTCTATTCAGGATTTTTCTACTATGTAATATTTTAAATAGCTGGAAATAGCATAAAATTAGGCTTTCATTAAGTAAGATTAGCCAAGACAACAAATATCTAAATATTTTTATATATTTTATCAAATTCTAGATATTATTCATATTGTCATTTTTCGACACAATTTTATGACTATACATAATTAGAACTTATTTGTCAAAATGGAAAGTTTTCTACTTTAATATAAGTCTTTAATTATAAAAAATACATGAAACATTTGGTATGTATTGGATATTTCGATAATATTTATTAATGTTTCTCGTTTAAATTTTCTTATATACGCCTTATGTATATAGCAAGTTAAATATAAATTAAGGCAGATTACAAATTAAATAGTATATTTTTTATATTATATCAAAAGCCAATTTAAATTGTATGACAATATATAATTAAAACTAATTTGTTAAAATGGAACGTTTTGAACTTAATTACAAATTTTTAATAAACAAAAGTCATAAATAAAATTCAACACGCCTATTTTACGTTACAATATATACATATGTAAGCCGAATATCACACTAGCTGTAAACAACGGAGCCGCAGGAGGCAGTCGGTCATGCCTCGCGGTCACGGTGTGCGAGCACATTATACTGTGCGCTACTGTAGCACAAGTTAGAAGAGAGAGCGATTCTTTTTAAATATTTTGAGCATTTAGATTTTAACTGCGTTGGTGGTGTAGTGGCTAGCATGTACGGCTGCACACCCGGAGGTCCTGGGTTCGAGTCCCGGGTCGGGCCAAGTTTAGTTATTGAGTCTTTCTGTATAGTAAGTCTCAGTAACAGTCCGGAGTTGGGAAGTTGGCGGTGTTTCACCCCCGTGCCTCGGAGAGCACGTAAAGCCGTCGATCCTGCGCCTTAACTCTCACCGGTCATGTCGAGTAGCCATCCCACCGGAGTATGAGAGTGATAGGAATAGAGAGTGCACTTGTGTCTGGGCGTACACTTGAGCACTATAATATCTCCTGCGCAGTTGGCTAATCTCAATGAGATTGGCCGCCGTAGCCGGAATCGGCCAGGAGAACATCATCAAGCATTTAGAAATAATATTAAGGTATTTACTGTAGGAGCTTAGAATATTCTAGATAAAAAAAGGTTCGTTACTTATATTATAATTTGCATTATTATAATTTGTATTTATCCAAATATTAGATATTATCATTTTATTAATTATCATTTAATTTTAAAGGATATTGAAATAATAAAATCAATTTTTGAGCAGCAATTATATGTATTTATATAATACAAGCAAATTTTTTATCAAGTATTTTGTTATGCAAATGAAAATTAATATTTCATGGTCATATTATTTATTTATTTTTATTTATTGCTTATTTATACCATAAAGTCGCATGCAGCATCAATATACATATGTATAAGTAAATTAAAATACTATGTATAATCTATACATAATAAAATTCTAACTAAGTTGAATCTGTACATTAAATATTTTTTTGGGCAATCTTATTGAAATAGTCGTTATTATCGATACAGAGGCCGAATCTACAGTTTTTAGAATTTTCGCCTGTCTGTTTGTTTTTCTGTCTGTCTATCTGTCTATCTGGGAACGCATCACAAGAAAACCACTGGACCGATTTCGATGAAATTTGGTATGATAATAGCTGGTTTTCTGGGATATGAATGACTCTAAGAACGAGGGGCGAACCCGAGCGGAGCGAGAAATATGAAGCATTAATTATAATATATATATATATATATATATATATATATATATATATATATATATATATATATATATATATATATATATATATATATATATATATATATATATATAAAATTATAATATTTATAGCACTCATAACTCATACCACTAAATAGATTTAGCGCTTTCGCTGCAATGTGACATTCGGGCCTCGCACGTCCGTATCTAGCTCAGGTGTTAAAAGCACTGTTTTTTCCGACTTTTCCCTTTTTATCCACGACGGTGCTACCAGGAAAATTACGCAAACTTGCGTGCATCACACTTTTAGTTCAGAGTTCATTTAAAAAAATATATAAAAATGTCTGTTATATTCTAAAAATAATATTCCAGAACGCAAAAATAAGTTTCAAATAAAACTTTTTCTATTTTGTTACAAAAACTAAAGCCATCTTGTTGACATTATTACGGCAGATTGTTCGTGGTTGTTTTAAGTATTCCCTCGTAAATAAAGATCGATATCTGATAAAAAGTATTTTGCTACAGGGAGAAGTTACAATAACTTTGTTATTGCTGGTATTCGATAAAAATACACTCTATACTTTTTAAATATAACTATCTTTTCGGATTTTTTCACGGATTTATTTAGATTTTTGGTTCCCGACGTTTCGAATGCTTTACACTTTACAGCAATCATGGTTACATCACAATAACATTTTTTGTTTTTTCTATACATTGCATTTTTTGAATAAACCGGGTGGTTACAAAAATATATTTAATGGTATTTATGGGTATAAATACCATTAAATATATTTTTGTCACGAACTGCCTCGTCTAATATTAGACGCTTCATACAAAGTAATCACCATCAGGTAGTTTTGAAAGCATGACGAAATTTTATTGCAAACATCTGGAGCATGCTATGCGGCAAAAGGATAGCCGTTTAACAATACGAGTGAGGAACATTTACTTCTTAGAAGGTACGTTCACTATGCAGCCAATGTGTAATTAGCCAATTTTACGCAACGTTTTGTTGAAAGTATGTAAGAATCGGTCAATTCAAAAATCTCATAAATCATACAATTATAATTTTATAGGTATCAAGAAACTATCTCATTAACAAATAAATTAGTTTTAAAGAATTTTTTGGGCTGAATATATGTAAATAGTACTAGCAGTACCCGCGGCTTCACTCGCGCTAAAACTACAAAAAAATCTCTAAAAAGGTAGTTTCATACAGAATTTAATCCTCTATTTTACCCTCTTATTGAATGAATTTCGAAAAATGCTAAAACATTTATTTATTAAATTTTATTGAAGAGCATTAATACCAAGTTTCAAGTAATTCTGATCAAAAATATTTTTTTGGATTTTGTATTATAAAGTATTCCCGTGGGAATTAAGTAAACTACCGCAGTAAAAAGTAGCCTATGTGACTCTCTAGCCCTCCAACTATCTCCACACAAAAAATCACGCCAATCCATCACTCTGTTTTGACGTGAAAGAAGCACAAACGAACAAACAAATAAACAAACACACTTTCATATTTATAATATTAGTATGGACTCGAGTTTGAAAAGATTGAAACGTCATAGTTTATTAATATTAATAATGAAAACAAAATAATTAAAAATTGTGCCTTGACTTATGTTTTTAGGAAGAAACCGAGTTAGTGGTTTATAATTTAAACAAATTATAATTTATGATTCAATGCAATTCTAGGGAGAAGTGTGGTTGTCATATTTGCGCACTTCGCATTTAATAAGCTGACTGTGTTATGTGAAAGGTAATAGATACTATTGAAATTGATAATATTATGCTCTGATTATATAATATTAATATACAGTCAGATAATGGTCTTAGATTTATGATACCAAACATATTACAAATCTAATGAACACTACGTTTTAATTTTTGGCGTCTTACGTAAAAAGAGGGGTGTTATAAGTTTAAGGTATCGTGTATGTGTATCTGTGTATCTGTTTGTGGCATCGAAGGGCCCAAACGGATAAATCTGTTATAATTTAGATTTTTCGTTAAAAAGGTGAATTGATTGAGAGTGATCTTAGCCATAAATCAAGCAAATCCGTTTAGCCGTTTGCAGGCTATCAGCTCTTTTCTTGTTAACCCGTTACTTTAATAACATTGTAATGATATGGTAACCTAGGCCTGAAGCTGCAGCATCACCTGAAATCTGCAAAATATTAGACATTACTAAAATACTGCGGAGATATCTTGTTTAGTCTCATTGAAATCGTATCAATTAATAAATTATTGTGTTGTAGTTTTATTTAATTTTTTTGAGAGTTATATGTCACTCGCAAAATAAAATTTCAAAATATTTTTTCCACTTTCAACAATACTTAACAAAGTACAATATAAGTAATAATTTTCAATGATACTACTCATTTACTTTTATGTCAGAGGTATCGACATTCCGTGAGACATACGCACTCAAAAGGGTAAACTTAGATCGGCTATTTTCATATGCGGCAGTTGAAAACTAGATTGGTACTTTTATGTCTACCTATGTCCTTATATTTTTTTTGTCCTTATATATGATCTTATATTTTTTGAATAGTTAATATTTAAATTATAACTTTTTTATTTCCAACAATTTAAATTTTTAATAGATTTTGATTTTAAAAATTAGGAAACATACATACATTGTGTTTTAATTACTGTATTTAATTTTTAAGTGTATTAAATAATAGAATAATTTTATAATTAATTAGGAATTTGTTACATTTTACTCGTAACTTAATGATCGTAATATTATATTATTTTTCAAAACATTTCCCTTTTAAAACTTTAATAATTATATTACTTTTAAGTTTTAGCTATGATTCATTTTTCTACAATACAAACTTTATGCGTATCCCATTAAAATAATGATTATTATCGCTGTATCTGAAGCTTAAACGCATTGTCATCTGATAACTTATATGAGTCAACTTTTTGCATAGTTTTGTAAAAGCTTTGATGTACGATAAGATTCAAGCTAATGGATGTTAAGAGATTTCAATCGATATTTAAATGTCTTAAGAATGATTCAACATGGTTTTGCCTGGTAGAGAATTCGTCTGTTAATATTAATAAAGAAAAATAATGTGGCCAAATTCACGTATAACAAAAAATAATATGTGTAGTGAAAATACTATTAACATAACAAAAATATAGTACAAAAGTAGAACAAGAGCGCCGTGTACAAGCGGGATTATATGAAAAATTACAATATTTTTGTTAAATACATTTTTACTGGCCTCGCATGGTTTTGTGAAACAGGTTGTATCAATTTTAATTTTAAACAATTATTTATTTAACCTGTAATAAAATATACACGTTTGATTCAGTTTAGTGTTTGGCCTACTTGCTGTGGCAGTTGGTCGCGGGTTCGAGTCCCGCTGGGGGGATTCATTTGTGTGATGAATGAATGTTTGTATTCCAGTTATGGGTGTATATATTTATAATATGTATGTATTTAAAGTTATATATGTGTAGTGTATCAACTATCTGGTATCTATAACACAAGCCTCGTAGCTGACCATGGAACTAGATGGTGCTGTGTGTTATTGTCTCAACATATTTTTTTATTATATAATCCCTACTAGCTCATTTGTATTTGAATTATTTCTTTATTTTAGGTAAATAAAACTCATATATAAATTGATAGAACACATAAACGTTGTAAAAGAATAAACTCTAAAAATAAATAAAAATCATCGTTTGAATTTTTAAAGTTTTCAATTTTGGTAAATTCTCATAAATGCCACCACTAAATTAGGGGCATATAATTAATTAGTCTGGACATAACGTCTAACGTAATAACCTAAAATTAAGAGGAAGTTGTTGAAGAACTTCGGTCGCTTTTGTCTTTACAGTTTTTCGAATAGTATTTTGAAAGGAAAATTTTACAGCTTTTAATAGCTTTTGACTTATTGCTTTACATGAACAGTTAGTTATACGAGGTGATTTTAAAAATTCCGTAATAAATTTTATTCAATCTGTTGAGGTTTAAGTTATAACTAGTTTTACGCACAGCTCTGCTTGTAAAAGATGTCGATAAAGTGTCAAGGATATATCATTTTAAATTTTATTAAAGTCACTTAAGCCCATACCGCATATCGAAGTAAACAACTCAATTTCAAAAGTAATTAGTTCTTATCATTTAATTTCGTGTTTTTGACTGACTTCAAAAAGAAGTACACATTTCAATAGTATTTTTATGGTACGCTAATTGAGTCTATTTTCATTATTTTTTTGTGAGATACATACCTATTACGAGTATATTATGATAAGTCAAGGGCTATCCATATTATTTTGAAAACAAAATTCATCTCTTTGGAGCGAATAATAATTATTTTTTATAAAATGTACATTATAGTAAAAGGTGATTATTGGTATAATATATTTTTAATTAATAAAATTAGGGACTTATCCATACTTTGCTCGGGTGCGTCCCTAGGTGCCTAACAGTAGCCTATATATATTTTAGGTTTAGATCATTGTCTGTGTACTAAATTCTATCCAAATCCGTGCAGTGGTTTCAGTGTGTTCAACTTATACAAACACACATACAAACTTTTGCATTTATAATAGTAGTCGTATATAGTATCTTTCACTCTAAGAAATTTAATAAACGGTGTGTCACACAGTTGATCACACTTTCTATTCCCAATTAAATTATAACAGCCCCAAGTGTCATCGCACAACTACGCGAAACTTTCGATCTTTAAATTCCCCGTATCAAGCCCTCATATAAATCACAAACTTTTCTTGTTACTGTTTTGTTACGTTACGAAAATCGCTTTTTACTTTGAAGAAATATTATTTTTTTCATTTATAAAAGAAGTACATGTGTAATGAAAAAGAAAAGTATAAATTCGCTCGTAATTCTTGATAGCTCTTATCTTTTTGATGTTTTGGGGCTGATCTTCTAATCAAATAAGCACCCTTATTAATCATATATAACCTGATTAAATACAAAAGTGAAAAAATTGAAATGTTTTACTCATTTAACATCAATTTTTTATTTATTTATGTTATATTTTATATTAGAAAATATAATAATTTTATCTGATGAATAATCAAGTAATTGACATAATAGCAAATAAATTTTGCAGAATCCCATGAAAGTAATATTGTTTTTAGTAGTAAAATAGCTCCATGTTAATCGTATTTACAAATTTTCAATTTTGTTTAGCGTTTAACGAATGCAATTTATCGTTCATATATTTCGCTTGTTTTATTTACTTTGCAGATATTTGTGACAATTATTATTAGCAGGTAACAGATGTACATTTATCAGTGGTTAATTTGAAATATATTTTAATTAACCTATTACATACATATATTATATAACTCATCCCAACTTAATATTAATAATATTTAGTCACGAAATTATTTGACGAGGGAGAGGTAGACCGCAAACTACCTGAATGACAAATGTCCGAAAGGACATGGAGAAGCTTGGCCTTACAGAGGATGATGTTTACAAGCGAACGGAATGGCGCCAAATGATAAAGAAAGCCTACTCCACGTAACGCGAAAAAGCGGGGGCAAAGAAGAAGAGGAGAAGTCACGAAATTATTTATTTATCTATCAATACTAACTAATAAGTAACAAATCTTACAAGCCCCGTGCGCTCTTTATTTATTAGGCATAAACTATAAACATGACACACATTGTTGGCGGGCATTATGTCAGAAATTAAGATGTAGGCATTATGACAAACAGATAGACATAAATACGAACGTCAGTGTCACACACAAACATACATATATATATATATATAAAAGGTAGCCATCGGTCACCCAAGTCCCAACACGATTTTTTTCTAATAAATAAACTATTAAAAACCGAATATCAAGTTAAATATTATTAAAATAATTTTTGTCTTCAAATAGTAAAAGAAAACAAGAAAAAGAGATTATTTACAATAATATCTTGTTTGATAATTTACTTTTTAATCTTACTGACATTATAAATGCGAAAGTTTAGATATTTGGATGTTTGTTACTCAATCACACCAGAACGGCGGATCTAGATGAAATTGGGCACAGAGCTAAATTATAGTCTGGAATAGCACATAGGCTTTTTATCCAGGATAATAAGTAATGTACGGTTCCCACGGAATAGGTTTGTTTCTTTTTTCTAGAGAGCCGCTAGCCGCTAGTGTTTTATATGTATGTATATTGGTAATGAATTAAGAAAAATCACAGCAAAATTTTATTTCGTTTAGATTATTATTTTTGACGCAAAAACATAGCAAAATATGTGATGCAAGGATTGCCTGTCATCACATTGACCAATCGTGACCATAGCCGTCGTGGTCGTGACCGCGGCGGGTGCTGTCGTTGCACGCGAATTATACACGATTGGCAACGAATAATAGCTTAGTGATTGCTAATTTGTGGGAATCTTCTGTGTAACTTATAATCATTAGGATATGAAGGCTATTCCCTTCTAATTAACGGCTCTGTAAGAAATATTACTTTCAAAAATTTATTCATATTGACGAGTCCTATATAATATCAAAGTTATTAATAAGTAGTGATTTACCCTGGCTTGGCTCGGCTGTTTCCTAGTTACGTCAATTTCAGAGATTAGCCGGAAGAAACAAACAGGCATGTAGATAGACAGAAAGGCAGAAAAAAAAAATTGTAGCCTTCTTATTAGTACCGTATATACTTTCATATGCATTTAGAAAAAACTGTTATTTTGACATTACAAACAGAAACTTCAATTTTATTTATCTGTATAGATTCTATGGTGCACAAGTATGTATATTGTATAACCTTATTTTTTTTCTTAAAACCGTTACCTTACTCTAATCTAACACACGCAGATATGTGAGTAATTAGTTATTTAAGCAGCAAAATGTTTTACGAGTTAGAACAGCTGAAGCAATCAGCGTTAAATTTAATTTACAAAAACTTTACAAATTTAATTCACAAAAACTTAATTAATTTAAGTTATTTCAGCAATTTGGTAATGACTTGCAATACTTTAATAATACTAATGGCTTTTGAATAAGGCATTGGTTAGTACAATGGTAATTTAATAGCTACAAAGGCATATCTACGTGAGTAAAATCGTATGTGATATATGAGATGTATTAAGTTGTATGGTAGGGATCTCACACGAGGGTGTAGCTACGATATAATCCATATATATATAGTGACTAATTCGACATCCGTGACTGTACATTTTAATATTCCTCGAACGTCGTTGCTATGACTTGATACATCAATACTGTGTCGTATTCCGTTCTTTTTGGAGTTTTATAACCAACTTTACATAAAGATTATGGTTATAACGCGTATACGTTTAAAAATTAGCCTTTATTTACTTTCTTTTGCGTTTAAAAATCTATTATTTTCCTAGTTGAATATTAAATATATTAAAGAACTTGTCTGTTGATAGATATTAGATAATCTTGCTCTATAAATAAATTATAGTTACATATTATACTTGTAAATAGTTCTAGTTATAGATAATCCAAAGACAGAAAACGACTCCTGACCATTTTAATATAATTACATTCAGCAGTATCCCGCATATTGTTAAATATTTTTGGCCATTACAAATCAATGTATAACGTCGACAATATGATTATACCATATTCTTACGCTTGAATACGTTAAATTATAAGTCCTCACACAAAAGATGCATTGCACCCTCCCATTATAGAGTATTTTCATCGACAACCGAATAAAAGGTCTTTTTAGTAAAGTATTAGTATTGTAAAGAGTGTATCACACGAATTTTATATTTCATTTCTTTTTTCAATGAAATTAGATATAAGCAGAAATGTAGCTTTATAATTCTCCAAAAACTGGGTTATGAGTTATGTTGATCTTAAATCGTCTCAAAAAGTTCTAGTAGAGGCTTTGATCAATATGAAAGTTTCTTATATAATACTATGAAACTTATGTAAGTTTAATATTTTTGTTAACTTTTACTACTAACTCCAGTTAGTAATTAAAGTTAACAATTTTTTTTTGTATTTACGAGTACAACATTATTTACAGGTAGCGCCACCTTTGTGCAATTTCTATAATCAAGAGTAGCCTATGTGTTATTCAGTCATAGTCTGATCAGATACATAATCAATCTGAATATTAAACATCCAAATTCGTTCAGCCATTTTAGCGTGCAGTAGACAATAAACTACAATATATACAAACATATTATATACCTATGTATGTATGAGTTTGTAACTAGAAACTTCTTACACTCGCTTCGCTTGGGTGCGCCTCTAGGTAGGTTTTTATTTTTTTGAGCGTGACCCTAACTCTTTTTCTAAAATAAAAGTTGACTAAATTACTTCTTATAACATCAGCTGCCAGTGAAATCCCGTTAAAATCAGTCACAGACTGATATACAAACACAAACAGAGAGATAAACATTTTAAAAATTGTGTTTTTCTTATAAGTACCGTAATATAATTTCATATGTAAATACTATTTAGTAAAAACCTGTTATTTTGACATACAAACAGACACTTCAATTTTATTTATTTGTATAGATAGTGTAATTATTCCATTTAGGTATCTAGCAACTAGCAGCACAGTTCGTAAGTAAAACTTTATTTATGTCTGACGATGGCTTTACTGGTGTTAATATTCAACTTGATCATCGATTCAAAGGGTCTTTGTAAAGTATGAATGGGGATCGCTTTGTACGCCGAGACGTTTACGATGAGAATCATTTGAATGGATTGCGTTTCATCGATTATGTACTCGTAAGGAAGTGAATGTCTGTTGAGATAAAACACGTGATTAAACAAGGTGCTTAAGGTATAATGAATCGCACCCTCATAGAACGGATTATAGGGGTATATTCATAGACGCAATTAATGCATTCAAAATAATGGCACACACTTGAATGCTCGTCCGTACAAATGGACGTAATAGTCCCATGTACCTATAGCTTAAGCCGTATGTCACTTCGTAAAATAAAATGATTACCTACGCCTTTGGTAGTGTGTTCTTTTCATCTAACAGTTTTTTCTTTCGGAGTTGAAAACGTTGAGCCTTTGGACTCTATCATAGAGATACTACGATATATGCATGTCACATTCAATTTAGTCATTTAATGATCATGAATTTTCAATCAGACTTAAGCGTAAAGTTGATGTAAGTTTCTGGCACTGAATTGAACAAACATTCAATTGAAATTATTTTAGCCCTAGTATGTGAGCATTGCTCAATAGATGCCACCGTGCTGTTAAATACCGGTTAATTTAAGATATTCCTGTTATTTACTAAGTAAAGGCACGCTATTGTAGTCCTCCAATAATCCCGAATTACCTATAAGCTACATGGACTGAATGCCGGCCGTGCCAAACAATTCTAAACTGCCTTTAATATGCATTGGTATATTTGAACATTCGGGAGTTCAAAGTTTGGCGTCCTTGTAGTAAAGCGTTCAATGGGTATTGTGAATTCACGAGGTACGCCTATAGGCCTATCTCATTATTATGTGTGCTATGTAAAGACTAAGAATGGTATACTTAAATAATGTGTAGGGTATCCATATTATCATATTAAATGTATCTTTTATTTTTAAATTAAGATTGTGTAATAAATGTTTAAAGGCAGTGGTAGCTCGCTCGGGAAATCGAGTGAAGCAGATTCAAATCCCGAGTGGTCATACACTTCTGATATTTTCATGTGCGAATCACTTCAAAAATTATTACCTTACGGTGAGGTAAAACATTTTAAAGAAAGCTGCATGTCTAAAAACCCAACAAGTTTTCAAAAGACATAATATGAAGTCCGACAACCCGCATTTGGCCAGCGTGGTGGACTATGGCCTCATCCCTTGGCCTCGCATTAAAGGTAGACCCGAGCCTAGCAGTAGGACGTTAGAAAAGACTGAATACAATCAATATTATTTTGGTAATTCAACAGTCTTCCCCTTTATAACAAAAACTAACAAATATATACGATGGTAACTTATAGACAATTATATATAGGTAGGTATCTACTTTTGGTCAACAATAAAATTCTTGCAGTGCGGAAATAGAATCTACGATATCTGCTACATCAGAATTATGGCAGTAGCAATACTTGCATTATTTTCCTATTTACGTCAATCGTCACTGAAACATATAACTGAAAAGAAAAAACATAGATATCGAAGTTCAAAACGAACTGTACAATTTTCCTGAAACGAAGCGAAATAACTGAGCTACTCGATTTGATACTGTGAATGTGGTTAAATCGATTAAGAGTGAGGCGTAATCAGTTTTATATATTTAGAAATAAAACTACAATAAAGAATTAGTTAAAAAAACTCACCAAAAAATTAAACAAACCAAGTTTAACATATTGCTTTTTACGATAGAGCAAAATCAATATGATATTTTTTTTATAGAGTGTTTATTACCTAATCATTATTCTATTATTATTTGCTTAATCATTATGGCATAGTATATTATAAGAAAATTAAATGAATATCGGGTGTATTTATACGATTCAAAAGATACCATTTTAAGCGTCGAACAACAGACAGACAAACATAAAAACTTTTTAACAAAAAAATAAAAACCGACTTCAAACAAAAGCACTAAAAAATAACAAATAACTGATTGGTAGTTTTCATTTACTATACATACCTAATCAAATATTTTCGAAGTCGGTGTGCTTTGCTTTGTATGGGCTGGCACCGATTTCGAAAATATTTGATTAGGTATGTATTTAATAGGTAGGCTTTAATTACTTAGCCAAAGCACACCGACTTCGAAAATATTTGATTAGGTATGTATAGTAAATGAAAACTACCAATCAGTTATTTGTTACTTTTTAGTGCTTTTGTTTGAAGTCGGTTTTTATTTTTTTGTTAAAAAGTTTTTATTTTTCCCTTTTTAGTGTAGACAGTAGTAGCAAAGTAAGGATTCTAACGTGTTAGGCTTGTCAAATCAAACAAAATAAGCCCAAACTCAAAGTATCTACTATTATCCGTTGAAGAGTTCCACCTATCCACCTTCTGGCCTTGCCATTAGATTAGGTCAACAACACCGAACCACTGTACTATCAACGGAAATAGAAATACTTGCAAAGTTTCAAGTCAATATGACAATTAGAAGTAGGTTAAATTCATCATTAGTTGTTTTTCCACCCTTAGGGGTGGTATTTTCTTTTGAAATTTAAATGGGACCAATCTGGAAGTATACCCTTTCAAACAAAACAAAAATTGTCCAAATCGGTTAATAAATGACGGAGTTCTGAGGTAACAAACATAAAAAAAAAACATACAGTCGAATTGAGAACCTCCTCCTTTTTGAAGTCGGTTGAAAACTTATTAATATGGTTCCAACTTCCAACTGAAACTTTTCATACGTATCCCTAAAATAGTACTTTCTATAAATACTTTTTGCAAACTTCTTCATGTTACGCTCACAATGCTCCACTTAAAATTTCCTGCTCCGAACCTCGCACAACATTGTATGTCACACATGACATTATGAACAAAAAACACTCTTTAAGATGACAAAATAAAATGATTCTAGCTTTCGATCGTACGGATTTGGTTAGAGTCGAGTTTTAAATTAGGGATTTAAAGCGTTTCAATGGCTTTTTATTCCGTAAGCCTTCGTATAAACCCAATATAGGTCACATTAAGTTCAG
The DNA here is from genome assembly GCA_951806755.1 of Brenthis hecate. Classification (NCBI taxonomy): domain Eukaryota; kingdom Metazoa; phylum Arthropoda; class Insecta; order Lepidoptera; family Nymphalidae; genus Brenthis; species Brenthis hecate. The sequence continues at coordinate 14,762,118 of OX638252.1, forward strand.
CTTAGAGGGTTACTCGAAAGCTGATATTTATTACGTACCTACCTATGAGTATTTTAATTAACTCTAAGTCTCGGATTATATAAAAAAGAAATTTTCACCTTAAGAATTTGATACATAAATTATAAATGGGCATACATAAATTATAAAAGGAAAATTAAAAGCTTTAGAGAAAGCTTTTAATTTTCTTTCCTTTGATATGATAATGAAGTAAGGTCGAAAAATAATTTGGAGACATAATACTATCAAACGTTTTTTTTTATTAGAAATAAGATGAAATTTTCGGTGAACTAGTGCACGTTCGAGGGTCCTACTCTTTATATTCAATAGCGGTTCAAACCCCTACCTCGATTCCTACATACATTTGAGTAGTTTATTTGTTTTGTTGTTTCACTTTAGAGCTTTTAGTATATTCATACTGTATATTACGTTGTATATTAAAAAGAACTTTTAAAAATACGTGTTTGCATGGAGATCCGCTTAATTATGAAAAATACGTTATAAAAAAAACTCTAACACATGGATTTTTTTATATCCTTTTCTGCATGGAGACGGTCGGAGGCTTTTAAAGTGGCATCTAAGGCATGAGTCTCTTTACCTAAACGGGGGTCTCTTATATTGTTTTGTCTAGGCACTTCTGAAAACCTGATGAGGAAATCTGTACTAATATTATAAATGCGAAAGTAACGTGTGTTTGTTTATTTGTTACCTTTTCACGACTTAAACATTGTGAGGAATATAATATTTTCTTAGATTTACGTGTGAGGAATATAGTTTGAGATCCTGGGAAAGACATAGGATAGTGTTTACCCATGATATCATACCTTAAGGGAGTGAAAGGGGGTTTGTGTTGGAACTTTCATAATTTCATTGGATAATCAGTATTTTCTCAAGTAAGGGATATAAACCCATCGTACGTATGTATATATATATAGTCTATCTATTCGACACTAATCGTCAAAACGTACCTACCGAAAACCAATAGGGACGAATCCGAGCGAAGCAAGAGTGAGTCGCTATCTTAATATATATATTAAGATAGCGACTCACTCTTGCTTCGCTCGGGTTCGTCCCTATTGGTTTTCGGTAGGTACGTTTTGACGATTAGTGTCGAATAGATAGACTATATATATATATATATATATATATATATATATATATATATATATATATATATATATATATATATATATATATATACATACGTATGATGGGTTTATATACGTAATACGTTACGTTACACCGAAAGTTTGCATCTATTTTTGTGGTATACCACAAAAATAGATGCAAACTTTCGGTGTAACGTAACTTCCATTTAAACATGTTATTTTGAAAACGAAGTTATTTACTAACTAGATAAGAGCTTCAAACTGTTCTAACGAGCTGCTTAATGTGAAGTCAAATGAAAATAACAAGTAACAACTTAACTTATCAATTACCAGTGACTCACTCGCTTCGCTTCGGGTTCGTCCCTAGACAAAAACAAATCTATCTCACGGAAACCGTACATTTTTCCGGGATAAAAAGCCTATATGCCATTCCAGACTATAATGTATCTCTGTGCCAAATTTTATCTAGATCTGTTCAGCCGTTCAGAAGTTCGGAAGAGCAACAAAGATCCACCTTAAATGTTAGTATGGAATACATGGATAACATAATAATGTCCTCCATACTAATATTATAAATGTGGAAGTAACTCTGTCTGTTATCTTTTCACGCTTAACCCGTTAAACAGATTTCGATAACATTTATACCCTGGGGATTGATAATAGGCTATTTTTAATTCCCGTTTCAACTACCACGCGAGCGAAGCCGTGGCCAAAAACTAGTCTAAAATAATTTGTAATTAACGATATCCTGCTCTACATGGGATAATCAATTATTATTCTCCATACGATTTAAACCTCCCTATTGTAGTTCTGATAGCAATTAATATCGTGGAGAGGACAATTTTCATTTTCAATAGGCGTTGTATAAGATTGTCGAGTATGTGGTGTGGAAGTGGCATGCAGTAACCATTTGAAAGACCTTTTTCATACACTGTTCAGATTGTTGGTTGAATAGAATTTAGTGAGTGCATTTTATTTGTAATACTTGGCTATCACTGCATTTATGCTATGTAATAAATATTGAATTGATATAAATATTTAAAAGTGAAATTGATTTGAAGCATCTATAATAGAATAAGATAGAATATATAATAGAATAGATAGAATCAGAAAAAAAAAGAATAGAATTTCATCTATGGGGAATAGTGTGTATTTTATCTCATAACGTATGTATTTTTAAAACAAGCATTCCGCGAAAGTGCGCACGTTTATCGAATAATTGTTTTGTTTTGCAATATTTTTCAAATGTTATGTTTCTGAAGGCACGAGTAATTTTATATTTGTTTTACCAATACATAACTTAAATTTCATTGACACAAGTTCTACAAATTTGTTGTTCTGTGCACCGTATACATATAAATAATTGCAATGACGGACGTGGTACACTTTTCATGTGGCCATTCCGGAAGCGCTTGTGCACGAGCTCTAAATTAATTAAAATTTTTGGATTTCTATTCGATAGTGATTGTAGAATAGTACCGTGTCTCGTCCTCAGATTTGATTCCTACTGTCTACTTTATCCAAATACTGAAATACATTTTATGTCCACGTCCACTAAATCGATAATCTATCTATTGAATTTATAAAAAAAACCCCGACGATTCCTACTAAAATTGTTTCATTTAACGCGTAATGCCAAGATAATGAACAGAATACAGATTGAATATTCACGAAAATCATAATTTTTGCGAATGATATTACCCAAAAACAATATATCATTAAAATAAATAATGTACGAAACAGCGTTTACCAATAACATTTCAACGCATCATAAAGCACGAGGGAGTGCCCAGGATGTTGCCTGCCATTGTTATTCTTCTTAATCAACAAGCCTGTCACATAAAAATATGTTGTACCGTGTCAAGCTTTTGATTTTGGTGGTCTCATTTGCATTTACATAAATTATAATCCTCTCCTAAATGTAATATGATACAAATTTGAAATTATCCTATATACAACTCGCGTGTCATCTACCGTTAGTTAACGGTACTTTGCCAGAAACCTTCTTAAAGGTACAAAGGAAGGAACACGATAATTCAACAAAATGTCATCGAAATCAGTTAAATGGTTTTGGAGTACATACGGTACAAAGAAGCAAACATACATACATTCATTTTTATGTAGACAGATTCGTCCTTGCTTTGATGAAGCGTTAAAATTATCGTATTGAATCATAACAGGAGACATTTCATGTTAAAATATCATTTCCCTTGTAATTTAAATTTTCTAATACGCTGAAGAAACCTCGTGAGTAAGAGAATCCAGTTAGAACTCGAATAACGTGTGAAGTCCACTTACCCCTATATTGCCATAATGGTGGATAATGGCCTAATTCTTTTGCATTTTCAGGAGACCTGTGCACAGCATGGGTACATCAAAACTCGCACAAACACACGTTTACTATACTACAAAAAAGAAACAAGTTTATAGCTAAAAATATTCAGCTCTTAAATAAAACTATCTTTTCGGATTATTTCGCGGATTTATTTTGATTTTTGGTTCCCGACGTTTCGAATGCTTTACAGCATCCATGGTCACGGGAGAGACTGAGGTGTTACATGTCTTGAATGTATCGTTGTTACAGACAGCCTACCCACAATTAACAAAATGAAAAGTTGCACCAATTACATTACAATATTTTAACTTTAAACATTTTTATAATTTTTTAATTATAATTGAATATGGAAAATTGTTTATTTAATTTTTGCTATTATTTTTATAATTATTACAATTTTTAAAAATATTAATTAGTAATCTATATTTAGTGTTGCCATTATTATATTTATAACCATAAAGAAAAATATAAAATATAGTATTAATTATTTAAGCCATATAATTTAAAAAGTTAAAATTAATTAAGGATAATAATTTTAATTTAGTTTGCTATTATTTAAAAAACAAATTACTAAGCAACACTATTAATATATACTTTTACAAATGAAAAATGAAAATATTAATCAGATAAGCTGTCATTTTGATCTACACAGTATGAACTTACTACATCTGCCTGTCTGTTATGTTTATATTTATTATTTGATTTTATTATATTAATAACAGGATCCCATGACGATGGTAGTACCCAGCCATCTTCCTATTGAAATTTGGATGTTTTTTAATTTCAATGGCTTCTCGAATCATTCTTGGGCGATATCGGTTTCTTTCGCCAGGATTTGAGGTCTATCGAAACGAATATAATGGCTTGGGCGGTCCTGGCTATGTTTGCAGACAGCAGATGTTGTATTGCGACGGTGCTTCACATCAGCTATGTGTTCTTTGACCCGGGTTCTAATGGATCGCTTTGTTTGTCCAATGTAAGAGAGAGTCGCAATACAACATCTGCTGTCTGCAAACATAGCCAGGACCGCCCAAGCCATTATATTCGTTTCGATAGACCTCAAATCCTGGCGAAAGAAAACCGATATCGCCCAAGAATGATTCGAGAAGCCATTGAAATTAAAAAACATCCAAATTTCAATAGGGAAGATGGCTGGGTACTACCATCGTCATGGGATCCTGTTATTAATATAATAAAATCAAATAATAAATATAAACATAACAGACAGGCAGATGTAGTAAGTTCATACTGTGTAGATCAAAATGACAGCTTATCTGATTAATATTTTTCATTTTTCATTTGTAAAAGTATATATTAATAGTGTTGCTTAGTAATTTGTTTTTTAAATAATAGCAAACTAAATTAAAATTAATACTATATTTTATATTTTTCTTTATGGTTATAAATATAATAATGGCAACACTAAATATAGATTACTAATTAATATTTTTAAAATTGTAATAATTATAAAAATAATAGCAAAAATTAAATAAACAATTTTCCATATTCAATTATAATTAAAATTATAAAAATGTTTAAAGTTAAAATATTGTAATGTAATTGGTGCAACTTTCATTTTGTTAATTGTGGGTAGGCTGTCTGTAACAACTATACATTCAAGACATGTAACACCTCAGTCTCTCCCGTGACCATGGATGCTGTAAAGCATTCGAAACGTCGGGAACCAAAAATCAAAATAAATCCGCGAAATAATCCGAAAAGATAGTTTTATTTAATAATGTCAAACATTCGCGTAAATCTAAGAAAATATTATATTCAGCTCTTACGAAAAGAGCTACTCAAAATAAAACTTGTACTGAACTAAGTCTGAACTAAATATATTAACTTTAAAGTCATAGACTTGTTGCGAAAAACTAAGGCACTATTTTTAAATGAAGTACTTCTATACATATTTTTAGTTGCAACTTGAAACCTTGTTTTAGTAGTTAGTTTCGCTCAGACGATCGTGTAGAATTCACTAGGTACAGGTTTAACGATACAGGAAGCTCTATTGTGTTCACCGCTCATAAAACTGTCCGTACTTCCCAAAAACAACCCAAACTCATACTGCCTGTCAAATAAACACAGCTTTTAGTATCTAAAGCTTTGGGCATCAATAGCGTTCAGATTTTTTTGCAAAAACGTGTAAGGTATCTAAAAAAATTGCTAAGCAACAGGCTATATTTGCACGCCATAAGTTATAATCAAAGATAGTGGTGACGGTAATTAGTAATCTATAAGTATATATAGGTATATATCTTCTATAGACATACTCATCCGGGTGAACTGGTTGCTCCAGGTCTATTTGTATAAAAATATTGGGATGAAAGTTTTGTATAAAAATCTTTTAGTTTTAAATTCATTGTTTTTAATAAAAAAATATATTTTTTATTAAAAACAATGACTATCACTACCAATACTATATACTAATAATTCAAAGTTTAAGGTATTACATTATCTGAGAATAAAAACGAGGGGGCTATGTAAATAACATTTAAAAATACAAAAGACATATTGGGACTGGAGCAAAGCGAGGGTTTGTAACGAGTAGGTACCTACTTCGTTATGAAAATTGTAATAGAAGTAGGTATAACGGTGAAAGTATAGATAGTTAAAATTTTTATAATAAGTATGACACATGAAGAGAAATCCATTTACGCTTTTCCTTATAATACACACTTTAATTAATAATAATATTGATAATGTATAACATGGTTTATTTTAGTAAACACGGCACCTAATAAATATCTATTTCGTTTTGAAGAAATTATGTATTTCTTATTGTTAGTACCCTTTGCTATTATTACATCAATATATATATATAACCACCCTCCATTTTTTAATCGCGGTTTTAGTATTTTTGTATGAACAATATTATATAAATACATAGCGACGAACCCAAGCGAAGCGAGGGTAAGTCGCTGTATAACATAAAGTCAGAGTTATGTTTAGAGATTGAACGCGGGTGTAACCGCGGGTTCTGCTAGTTTTCTATAATAATATTTTGATAAGAAGTCTAAGAACATTTTATAGAGCTTAAGGTCGATTAAATTATAATAGTACTAGCGACTCACCCTCACTTCGCTCGAGTTCGTTCCTAGACAAAAACAAATCTATCCGACGGGAACGGTTCCCATTTTTCCAGGATGAAGAATAACCTATATGTTATTCCAGATTATAATTTATCTCTCGGTCTGGCGTGATTGAGTAACAAACGTCCATTGATCCATCCTCACAAACTTTCACATTTATAAATTTAGTAGGGATGTGGATCAGCATTGAAAAATACATAATAATGGCATTGTTTCATTTCTTTAATTCAAACAAAGTTAACATCAAAATAATATATTTACTTAGATCTAATAATAGTAATATTTCAACCCTTTTACCGTCCCTTCACTGGTCGTGAGTCCCATCTCAATGCGAAGCGGATCGGGCAATAGTCCACTCTGATATGGCTTGTATTTTCTTTCATATACATGTGACACGCATTAGAATTGAATAGTCTCATGATATTTTCCTTTACCGTATTAGATAAAATATTATAAGTGCGTTCCGGATTTGAACCCATACTTAGATTTTCAAGCTAACGTGTAGGCAATAGGCTACCATTGCTCAAATCCTAACGATATTGTATAAAAAGCGACAGTTTTCTTTCAGGGTGGCAGTTTTATTAACCATGCCAGGGTTAAGGGTAGCGTCCTCAAACGGACGTGTTATATAAACACCTATAGCTCTTGGGGTCGTCCCATTAATCGTGAAGTTTGTGACAACACTTATTTTATCTGAAACATTATATTTTATTATATTCCCCACACTACCGTACGGTCATGTGACTGAATTTACGATAGGATCAAAATAAAATATAAAGACGGAAATTTTAAGTGAATCTAGTTGACACAGTTGGTTCATCAAAATTTTCCATATGATCAACATAAAAGTACACTCGGTGTGAACATCGAACTACTCGTATCAGTGGTGAGGGCAATTCGAACGCTACTATTAAACAACAAAAGGTTTTTTTTTCTATAAAAAAATGATTTAAAATATAAAGAGACTAACAATAGCCGAAGTATTTAATTGTTTTATTAATCTCTAGGGAGTGCCTAACCTTTTACTTTGCAATATAAGATTCAATAAAATTAAAATCATCAATCAACGAACAAAATCAGTACAACATTATATCTGAACAAAGAAAAACTATTACTTTCAACAAATTATTCTGGCCTAATTTAATTTCAACCTGTTTAACCAACAACGCCAACCCTTTTTTCCTGTCGTTATTCAGCAAAAATAGCGATGGCGGAGGCTAATTAAGAAACAACGAGGAGGTTCGGTAAACAGCCGTTGTTCGGAAATAATAACAGTTGGCCATTTCTCTGCTTGTACACAATGTAAGAAAGAAACCCATTTGAATTTTACATTATTTGAAACTATATACGTGTAATAATATAGTCTATTCTTTTATGATTTTCTTTGTTGCAAACTGGAAAAACATTTAATTTCATGTCAAGAAGTATTTTTCTACATATACGTCTAATTTGACGGGTATGAAATTCGCTGGTTGGGAACGGTCTTAAAACAACGTGAAAAACAGGGAATGTGATGGTCTAGAGAGTCAATAAAATGTCGTACACGAAGCTTTGTGATTAGTTAGATAGCTAGTCTTTAATGTTCATTTTTCATAATATAAGTTATAAATTTTGGCGTGGAATCATTTATCATCTCAACTCAGGACACGAATAGCAAATGTGCACATTTTGCAATAAAACCAATGTTCTTTAACATTTAATTTTTTAACCTATAAGCTTAACCTTTAAACGCAAAGCTTTGTATGTATGTGTGTGTGTGTGTGTGTGTGTGTGTGTGTGTGTGTGTGTGTGTGTGTATGTTACTCCTTCACGCTTTTACTCAGTAACGGCTGAATGGATTTGAATGAAATTTAGTATATAGATAGAAAGGTGGTAGCCTGGAGTAGTATATAAGCTACTGCTACGTACCTAGAAACGCACCCGACCAATGCGACGGTAAGTAGTTTCCTGGTATTATTATAAATGCAAAAGTATTTTGAGAGTTTATTAGATCTTCACGCTACAATGGCACTACTGATTAGAGTTGCAAATTTCCACCACTAACTATTCTGGATTAACATATTAACCGTAACATCGATATATCTTCCACACAAGCAGAGCCGCGGGCCACTCTAGTAACATAATACTTCAGCCACTATTGCCTGAGTATTTTAGTATTCAAAATAATAATCAACTCTCATCAAATAATCAACGTTCTAAAAATATTGTCGGTAAAATCGAAACTTGTAGCTTTGATTGAGCTAATTCAGTACTGACGTTGAGGTTCGTTAAACCGTTGCTATGTTTGGTAAATCAACAGTTTGCTGTTTTACGTTCATACTAAACCTGAATACTAAGAAACGTAAATAGCTCAGGAATTATTAGAATTCAAAAACTAACAGCAATTGTTTTTCTGATACAATGTCACGAAATGCAATCGTGAAATACAGATTAAGGGACATGAAGTTGTTATTAACGATGTTGTTATAAAATATTATGTTACAACACTAGCGACTCACCCTCGCTTCGCTCGGGTTCGTCCCTGGGTACATTTTAATTATTTTAAGCGGAACCCTAATTCTATTACTAAAATAAAAGTAGCCTAAGTTACTCCTCATAACATCAACTACCTGCCAGCGAAAGTCCCGTTAAAATCAGCCCAGTCGTTTCGGAGATTAGCCGGAACAAACAAATGGACAGAAAGACAAACAAAAATTTTAAAAATTGTGTTTTTCTTATAAATTTTAAAAGGCTGTCATTTTGACATTACAAACAGACACTTCAATTTTATTTATCTGTATAAATGAGCTAAAACATATTGGTAGCAACTTTGCTTACTAAATTGGAGTTTAAGTTCTATAGTTAATTAGTGTAAATCTTTAGGTTTTTCTTTAACTGATTTTTTGCGGAGTTACTTATTTAGATTTTTTATTTTAAAGTTAAAACCTTAGTCTATCCCGTAACCACGATTGCTGTAAAGCATTCGAAACGTCGGGAACCAAAAATCAAATTAATACCGCGAAAAAAAATCTAAAAAGAACTTTTATTTAAGCTGTCATTAGCTTCACTTGTTAGTAATTAACAAAACATGAAGTATATATAATCTTAAAATTCGATTTTAAGTTACTTCTAATTGAATAATTTGGTACTATCAACCTGGGCTGATAAAGGAACCAGAGGGTGTTTGATTTACAATAACTTACCTTTTACCTTCCTACTTTCTTACCTACGTACCTACCTGCTTACTAATTACGTGTTCGGGCTTATTTAATTGGTCCTGACAAGGCATTACGAGGCGTCCTTTACTGCTTTATAAAATATATTTTTTTAATTTTGTACATACATAGATAATTTAAAAACATAGTCTATTTTATAACTCAATAGTTTCCTGTCGGAAATAAGTCTGAGCAAAGCGATGCCGTATTACTAGTATATGCATAAATATTTGTCTCGGTCCGGCTTGAAGATGAAATGCAACATCAATTGCTGCTCAACACACAGCGCCAAACAAACAGAACGAAAGTCTAAAGCAGCTAATAAAGTTGCCACAGATGTACCTACTTGTACTGTCGTTCAGAGATGTTTTATGAGATCTGTTTTATTTATTACTAGCGACTCACTCTCACTCCGCTCGGCTTCGTCCCTATTTACGTTTTAACGTTTAGTATAGATTTCTCAGAGATCTATGAGATATTTTCCCGAAGTGAAAAGTATCCTATATGTTAAGCCCGAATAACTAGCTATCATTAAACCAAATTTCATCAAAATCCCTCCAGTGGTTTTCCAGTGATACGGTCACAGACAGACAGATGAAAATTTTAAAAACTAGAGATTCGACCTCTGTATCGATAATAATGTCTATTTCAATAAGATTTTCCAAAAAATATTTAATGTACAGATTCGGCTTAGTTACAAATTTATTATAAGTATAGATTTATTCTAATGCTTTTTAGGGTTCCGTACCCGAATGGTGCCAACGGAACCCTATTACTAAGCCTACGCTGACCATCTGTCCGTCTGTTAGAAGGCTGTATCTCATGAACCGTAATAACTAATAGGTCGAGAGTTGAAATTTTCCCAGTATGTATTTGTATTGCCACTATAACAACAAATAATAAAAATAAATAAAAATAAAAATATTCACAAGAAACATTTTTTAACGTTTGTAATCGGTCATCGAAGTTAATATACAACACACATGGAGTAAAAGTCATATTAATAAAAAGTACATGTCCGATGGAACGGAACCCTTCGTATGTTTCATTGAATCGAAAGAGAAGTGAATAAATCATAGAAATCTGTCTTCATCAATTAACAAATTCCTCGTATACATAAAGTAGGTATCTATAATGGGAAAGAGAAAAGCTTCCAAACTTTGAATTTGATTAAAAATTTATACTAATTTACACGATGACGCAGAAACTTGCGTACAACATATGAATTATGCCGATATTCACTTTCAATAGAACAGCTTACTTTTAACCGTCCAATACCGTCCCATATTTTTTTCAAATAAACCTTAATCTTTTCATAAATACCTCATTATTTTGAATAATGAAACCAAGCATTGTTAACACCCTTTTCAAACAGTGGCAGAATAAGCCCGTGACCTCTTGCTATGGCTTCCTGTTCTTTGCAATATTTCTATTCTCTATTCACTCGAGTCCTTATTCAAATGTCTGTATAACAATTCCTTACCACTTTTTTATCACATTCTTCATGTCATACATTAGGAATTCAACTTTGGTATTAATGTGTCGTTCGGTTGACAATACGTGGAGAATAGCAGCGTGGTATTCAAAAGAATAATAGTTTATATTCCCCATCGCATTTCTAATGACTCGCTTCATATTTTATTACTTATGTTTCTCTTAGAGAAATATATTATAGTATATGCCAAAATATAAACATTAGCAAGTTTTAAAGCAAATACAAGAAATGTTCCTGTAAAAAAATAACGTATGAAAAGATTTTTTGCAATAATTAATTAAGGATTATCTGAAAGCTTCGCCGAAGAAAGAATCGACCAGCGGAGCACAGAGCGCGTATTGAATTTGAATAAAAACATGTAATATCTTATTAGGATAGATTTTTATTTTTACTTAAAACCGAAGTTTCGTTTAAAATTAAATGGTATAGTGTAATTTTTCTTACATAACTCAAATACAAAAACCCCTTTTAGTTAAAAAACATAATTTTAAATAACTAAAATCTGTAAGCTGTGTTAATCTAATTGATGACACGTTTAGCTCAGTTTGTAGTAGTCCTACTTGCTGCGCCAACGGTCGCAGGTTCGAGTCCCGCTGGGGGCATTCATTTGTGTGATGAGCTCGAACGTTTGTACTCCAGTCATGGGTGCTTATATTTATAATATGTATGTATTTAAAGTTTTATGTGTGTAGTGTATCAACTATCTGGTATCCATAACACAAGCCTCGTAGCTCACCGTGGAACTAGATAGTGCTGTGTGTTAATGTCCCAACATATCTATATATCAGAGATTAATCTCTGATAACTGAAAATGATAAATAATAAATGAGAAAAACTTACAAGACAAATGTAAAGGTACAGGAAATCAAACTAAAATAAACTATATTTAATTATGTAGTCGTAATGTAGTTGTTTTTGAGCAATGAAGACTCGTGAATCTGTATAAGGAACTTATATAGACAGAGTCTAACGTAAAGTAAAGAATAGGTACATGACGATGATGTTATTATTGGTCGACTTTAAAGAGGTGATACTCAATTCAGCTGCCTATACCTATCTTTATCAATTGGGAATATGCGTGTGATTTAAATAAAGGTGAAATATATTTTTTTATAATCTTTATTGCTTTTAAATTATGCTTATATTCATATTTTTAATGTAATTTCTTTTTGATTAAGAAAATAATTATTAAAGAGTGCAAATATAGGTGGCAAAATCAAAATATAGTTGAAACGAACGCCATTGGTCAGTCTGAATATTATGACATCAGAGTAAATCATAACAGACCGATTAGCGATTTTGTCGTTACAAATTGGAATTGCGTCATCATCTTTCTGTGTAATATACCGTGACGTCAGGCCAAGGGCGCGAAATGGCGGGAGTTTAAAGTATCCTTATCGGTATGATATATGTATATATTTTTTACACTAAATTTTAGTTTTTTGGAGCTGGATGTTTTTTTACAATTATATAATGAAGTAAGCTTTGTATAAAAAATACGCATATTCCCTATTGTAATAATAACCTAAAAAGTCCCAAATTTTTTAAAAAGTTCCATCTATAAAGGTTGGCTATATTATAATTACATATTTAATTTATTCTATGTAAGTTTTATAGTATATGTCTTTCAAACTTAATTTCAATATTTTGATTTACTTTCGATTAATTTTAGACCTTTTCGCAAATATATTTGTAAAACCACTATAACATCAAACAGAAATAACTAGCAATCTTTCTTTTCAAACGAGTAACAATTCAAACGAATTCTTCCGCATTAAAGGAATACGTTTCTTTGCTAACTTTACTACGCTTTGAAGGCTGACACGCAATCGATTAGATGGGTCACCGCACAAAAATCGTTGGGATACTTCATGAAAATGCGGTCCATTTGATTTTGGCGATAGGATTAATATAAAATGGAATAACCCTACAAATCCAGTGCACTCTAAATAATTATGCCGTATAATACAGAATGGCACTAGTGTCAGTATTGCGGTCATTTTAATCTTGTGCTAATATCACAGATTTGAATAGAAAATCCACAATGCGGGATTGTGGGCAATAGATAATACACCATTAACACTATTTTAACTACACTTACGTTTTAAGGCTAGATGTTAGTCTAAATGTAAGAAAATTTTGAATAAAACTGACGGGATGGCCAATAAAACGTCGTTGTTCTCGTAATTAATTTATATATTGTACTGCTTTCCACCAAATATGAAGCAAAACTAAACTAAATGTTCTAACAAAGTTCATAACGAAAAGTAGGGTTGACCTACTTTTTAAAATATTGACAAGTGTCAACTGACATTCAGAAAATACATTTTATAAACACAGAGTATAAATTTGGTATATAAATTAGTAATCCTAACAGCTCGGCCTTCCTGAGCAAAGGCGAGTCCTCTCGCAAAACAATGAAAACTACAAAACAAAAAAGATTTTTTTCATAAATGTACATATTTAAGTGCTCGATTAGCTAATTTAACAACAACATAAGAGTAAATCAAAGGAATAATCTTATAAATCTTAACAAATTCATTTTAAGTTAATATTAATTAATTTAACATTAATAAATAGCAATAAACAAAAAAAATACAAATCATCTATGTGACCAAATACATTAATTACTATAATATAATAATTAAAATTAATATCACCTAACTAATTATTAAATTTCAAATTCCTCTATCAGGTATCAGATTTCTATAGTCATCTGTGCTATCTCTTTCTCTGCACTGACCGTATCACGGGCCTACGAACGGTATAATCTGCTGGGGATATCCATGCTAAATAACACTCACCGCTCAGCTTATACCACCGCAGTCTGCCCTCTGTCATCTGTGCAAAATTAATCATGACACTGATACATCTGTAGCCTACATCTGCGCAGTCTGCGACTTAGTTATCTGTGCTAATCTTTAGCACTAACAAAGTTGCCCACGCTGTAGTCTGCTACTGTAATCATCTGTGTCTTAGCACTGACTATTTTCTCATTTCAAATCATAAATTACTTACTGTTGAAACAATTAGTATGTTACTCATTACTCTGAATCATTATTATCATCATCACTTTGTGAACTACAAATATCTCTTTGAAAACTGACCCATGGATGAATCTTATCTAACGCAACTACATTTTCATATCGCTTATTATTTTTACGAGTTAATGGTGTGTCTTCGATTAAATATCTATCGTTAGGTAACACTTTACAAATTCTATATGGACCTTGCAACTTTGGTAATAATTTCTTTGGTTTACCTGCACTATCCTTTTCATTGTAATTACGTTCTATCCTAACCAAATCACCTATTTTGTATGAATGACCTGCTTTACGATTTTTATCATATTTATTTTTCATCGCTATTTCATTATCTCTCATTCGATCACTAGCGTCTTTCCTAATACCTACAAGTTCATTTTCAGTTAATCGATCTTCTGTATCATCAAATATTTCGTTTATTATGTTTTCTGCACTACCTATTATTTTATGCCCAAACAATAGTTCTGATGGACTCTTTTGTGTAGTTTTATGAATTGTTGTATTTAACCCAAGCTGAATATCTTGCAAGCATTCATCCCACAAGTTATCTTTGACTCCATGACACTTTGTACTGAGCGCATCAGAAATGGTCCTGTTAAACCGCTCAACTTGACCATTTGCCCTTGGGGTTGCTACTGAATTTAGGATGTGTTTTATACCACGGCCTTGAACGAAAGATTTAAATTGATTGCTAGTGAAACAGGAACCTCTATCTGTTATAAGTCTTTGTGGATTTCCAAAGTAACTAAAATGATTTTTAAATACGTTGATTGTACTTGACGTTTTTGTATTCTTTACAGCCGTTAAATTGACATATTTAGTAAATGTGTCTATAATAACTAAAATAAAGGTGTTTCCTCTTCGACTACGAACGAAGGGGCCGAGATGATCAGCGTGTATTGTATGGAACGGTATATCTTTCTTAGGTATAGGAAATAACATTCCTTCTTTCTTACCTCCCGGAACTTTATGACATGCACATTCTAGGCATGAATTACAATATTTCTTAATAAATTTTCTCATTTTAGGAAACCAATATGTAGATCTTACGCGTTCTAGAGTTTTTTCGAATCCGAAGTGACCGATATCATCGTGATTCATGCGTAGAATTTGCCATCGAACACCCTTTGGTACAACCCATCTAATACCTCCATCTATGTTTCTGTAAACCTTACCCCCTTTCAACTGATAATTATTATATATATCAACGGTATCTTTAGTATTTTTTGATTCCAGTATTTCCTTTATTCTCTTAATTTCCTCATCATTATTCTGTATAGTAGCTATCCAATCTTCAGTGGTGAAATTTAATACGTCTAATATTTGTAAGTCAGTATCCGGATTAGAATCATTAACAGGACCCCTACTAAGCGCATCGACATGGCCCATTTTATTCCCTGGTCGATATTCAATTTCACAATCAAACTCTTGAAATTGAATCCACCACCTCGCTATACGTGGAATAAGATCACGTTTTGTAAAAGTTGTACGCAAGGCACTACAGTCTGTTACAATTTTAAATTTTATGCCTAATAAATATACTCTAAACCTGTTTAATGAAGATATTACCGCAAGTGTCTCTTGTTCGAATGAATGCATCCTTTGCTCTTCACTAGTATTTTTTCGACTATAATAAGCAACGGGTCGTAACAAATTATCAGCCCCTTTTTGCAATAAGATTCCAGCTATACCTATTTTAGATGCATCTGTATGCAATTCAGTTTCCAACTTTTGATCATAGAGTGCCAATATAGGTCTTTCCACTAATTTACTTTTTAATGTAATAAATGAATTTTCTTGTTGATCTGTCCAATTCCATGAAAAATTTTTCTTTAGTAAGTCAGTTAACGGCCTAGCAATAATAGCGAAATTTTTTATAAATCTTCTAAAAAAACTTGTCAAACCGATAAATCGTCTAATATCATGTATATTTTTTGGTTTTGGAAATTCTGAAATAGCTAATGTTTTTTGATAGCCCGGTCTTATACCGTTCGCGCTAACTTCAAACCCTAAGAAATCAATTTTATCATAAAAGAAATGGCATTTGCTTAATTTTAAGGTAAGCCCCCCCTTCTGTAGTAAACTTAGAACCTCGCGCAACCTACTTATTCCTTCAGAATAAGACTTAGCTGGAATTAAAACATCATCCATATAAATTAAAGCATATTTTATTTTAGCTTCTGCGAGTATTTTATTCATTGTCCTTTGAAATATAGATGGAGCATTTGCCAATCCGAATGGCATTCTTGTGAATTCATACTGTCCGTCCGGAGTGACAAATGCTGTCTTATTCTGAGAGCCTTCCGAAATAGCTATTTGATAGTAACCCGAAAATAAATCTAGAGAAATAAATAAACTATTACCTGATAACAAATCTAGCTGATCATCTATGAGAGGTAATGGATAGTGTTCTTTTTTAGTTTTATTATTTAAGGCACGATAATCGATACACAATCTCTTATCTCCCGTTTTCTTTTTTTCTAGAACAATAGGACTAGCGTATGAGGATTTTGATTCTTTTATCACTCCAGCATCTAACATATCTTGGACCATTACCCTAACTAGTTCTCTATCTGCATATGGTAACCTATACGGGCGATAAACAACAGGCTTAGAATCAGTTAATTCTATTTCCATTTTAACAATATCTGTATATCCTAAGTCTTTAAGACCAGACGAGAAACAAGTGTTAAATTCGTAAAGTAATTTTTTTAAGTTATCTATTTGTTCATTACTTAAAATGTTACCTACATTAAGTTTATTTAAATCTTCTGAACTTAAAATATTAACTGTCTTTTCATTATCAATTATTTTAGCTCTATTAATTAAAATATTCTTATTAATATTTAATTCATTGTCAGAGAGATTCAAAACTAAAATAGAACTTTGTTGATTTTCAAAATTGTATTCGCCTGGCATTAAATAAAAATTATATTTAGGCTTTCCTCGTATAGTACCATTAACATAGAAAGAACCTGTATAATTAGTATCTGAGGTGACTTTAACGATTCCTACGGTTTTTGCAGGTATCGTGACTTTATCATTCGAAAATAAACAAAGCTTTTGATTGGGATATCGCTTAAAAATCAAGCCATAAGGTGTTTTAGTAATAGTGATTCCCGGTTTTTCGGTAAATGAGTGGCCTACTAATTTGGGATAACTAATTACATGATCTGCAACAATAAAAACCTCTACGGTTTCAATAATATTTTGAATTTTAATTTTTACTATAGTTGATCCTATTGGTAGAACTAAGTTATTGCCTAATCCTCTCAAATTAGGTAAGTTACTTTCTTTCCATTTTAAGTTTAGTTTTAGTGCAATGTTAAGGCGTAACAAAGTACATTGACTACCTAAATCTATATAACCTTGCATAGTTACACCATTAATTTCTACATCCAAAATAAATTTCTGATTTGTATCCGAATCATTATTTACTTTCAATACAGTTTTATCCGTTTTTTCATTACTTGTTGATGCTAACTTCGGACATGTTGCCGCCAAGTGACCTATTCTATTACATATTGTACATCGCAAAATACGTTTTGTGCATCTATAGCTATAGTGACCAGGTTCATTACAATTGTAACAGATAATCTGTGCGTTATCATTTTGAGAACGTATTGGTTTGTTATTATTATTAGAGCTAATGTTATTATTTATAGTATTTTGATTGTGTCTCTTTTCAAATGAAATTTTACTTCTATCTGTATCCCGTAACTGTTGCTTAATAGATTTAAAATATTTTAATACTTGTTCAGGTTCAGTAAAACTAGCAGCCTTTGCACCTAACCTGACTGACCTATCATCTAACCCATATAACAAACAATCTACCGCACGTTTATGGAAAATTTCTAGGCGATTTAATAATTTTATTTTAGCGTAATAATAATGTTCTAATGAGTCACCTATTTTAGCTTTTACTGATAACATTTCTGTAAGCAATTCTGCATAGTCATCTCTACTAGGAAAAGATTCTAATAATTTATCTTTCCACTCAGTCCAACTAAATAATAAGGAGGGTAATCCCTCGTACCATGACTTGGCTAACCCAGCTAATTTTGGCAAAGCATAATGAATAATCTGCCTATCTGACCAACCATATATCTGTGAACACTCCTCTACTTTACTAATCCACATATGCACTGTTTGATCTTTCGAATTCGGGTATAACATTGCCTAGGACTGGAAATTTGTCGGTTCGACTTTGACTATTGTTCATTGTTTGTAACATTTCTCGAATGAGTAAATGAGTATCATACAAACTATTATCAACAGAAGTACGTACCCTCTTTCTCTGGTCCTGTGGACTATCCACTTCAGTATTCTGTCGTCGTCTTCGAGATCGAATCCGCGAGGCTGCTGAACTTCGGCTGCCACTGCTGCTGTGTCGACGTCTTCTTGCTTTCCGCCTCTTGGAACGGCTTCCAGAAATTCGTCGTTTACGCATGTCAGCCCGCGTATTACTCCGACAACTTAAACTGCTTGAACTGCTACTACGTTCACGTCGTCGTGGATGCCGCGCCTGACTTCTATGAATTGCACGAGCATCTTCACATTGTAATCGAGTCACGTCGTTCGTTCGCTTGTCCCTCGGTAATGTAGGTGTACCACTTTCAAGCCTTACAGTTTCACTATGACGAGGACTTTTTGATGTACTCATATTCATATCGATGTAAAATGTCGTTAGCCGATATGTGTTGTAGAATTAACACCGTACATCCCACTTCTGAGATGACGGGATGGCCAATAAAACGTCGTTGTTCTCGTAATTAATTTATATATTGTACTGCTTTCCACCAAATATGAAGCAAAACTAAACTAAATGTTCTAACAAAGTTCATAACGAAAAGTAGGGTTGACCTACTTTTTAAAATATTGACAAGTGTCAACTGACATTCAGAAAATACATTTTATAAACACAGAGTATAAATTTGGTATATAAATTAGTAATCCTAAAAAAACACCGTCTAGATACTGTTAAAAAAATAACAATATTGACTGCTGCCAAAGATGGTATGGTATTTAATTCGTAACTGTTCTATAACTGCATCTCAAATCAAATAAATAATAATATTAATTACTGGCGACTTAGTGCCTTCTAATTCAAATTCAATTCAGTAATAAGTATGATGGGTAGTTATGGGTTGTATTATAACGTATTTTCACGTGGACCGTGGGAGAAGAGAGTGGGTAAGATTATCTACCGCGGTAAAAAATAGTCCAAGTTACTCTCCAGCCCTACAACTACCTCCACACACGCCAAACCGTCAGTCAGTTTGACATGAAAGATGGACAAACAAACACTTTCACATTTATAATATTAGTATGTATTATACATAGGTAGCGTCACTTTTTGGCAAATATTAGTAGCCTATTTGATAATAGCCTATGTGTACTTCAGGTAATTATCTATCTGTGTATTAAATTTTATCCAAATTCATCCAGCCGTTTCAGAGAGAAGAAGTAACAGTAACACACAAACAAAATATCGCATTTATAACTAGTAATATAATAGTATAAACTACATAAATAAAGAAATTTTACCTTTTTATTATAATACTACATTTTCACCCCTTTTTACCCCCTACAACTTCACAAACTCACAAATTCACAAACTTTACCTCTTTATAATATTAGTACTCGTATACTCAAAGAAAAAAATATATATAGATTAGAAAAAAATATATCCATCCATTTATGTAATATTTCTCTATTTTCAGCCGGTCGGTATCTACAGAGGGAAGTATGAGTGGGCCAACGAAGACAGTCCTATGGGTGGTGACTGTTCGTTGTGGGTGAGGGCGGCAACGTTACAGCTGGACGATGGTCAATGGCAGTGTCAAGTAACTGCTAGCAATTATGATGTTCAGGTGAAAATTATGAAGTTTTGATGTTTATTTCTTGTTCTATCAGAACGTAATAATAATAACTTATACAAATTCTGGCTAGCCTCATATAACACGAGAGTTCTGCATGTTACCGTTATAAGCTTAGTTCATATAAACCCCTATAAAAAAAAAAACAATTAAGTTTTTACAAATTTCCCAATTTATCGAGTAATTTTACCAATAGAAAATTTGAAATTATATGTTTTTATGTGAAAATTTCAAAAATATATAAAAATAACGTTCGGTGGGTAAATTCGATCAAAATCTATAAAGATCAGAAAGAAAGACAAACACACACATACATTTTGTATAACAGAATTCGTCGTGTTGTGAACTAGAAAAGAAAAATTCTAAATAATTTATTCTAGACTCTTTTCCCCGCATCATTATAAGAAAACTTAAGTGAGAAGTGATGTAAATTAATGCAAGTCACAAGTAGTTTACAAAAAAAAACTACAAACTGTCGACAAAGTTAATGTAAAGTTCTTACACGCAAACTTCTTACCAACTGCAGGAAATTCATTAATTTAACTAATTTTAATACTTTACAACGATCCTAACTACAGATATCAACGTTATTGGGCATTGAGAACAATAAAATAAAATGTCTAATATTACTTTGACCCAGAATTTATCAACATTTTTATGTACGACTGTTTTCCTTCTTTTTACAAAAGTTTTCTACTTTTAACAAAAGTAGAAAATTTTGTGATTATACATACTACCAGCGCTGGATTTGCACTTGGGACACTCGGGGCTAGTGCCCAGGGTGGCAAATTTTTAGAGGCGGCAAAATTCAGATGGTGGAAAAAAAAAATATTAAAAAAAAAACATTTTTCGAAAAATTAATATCATTTATAAGTTATTTCTTTGCATTTTTTCAAAAAAAATAATAAATAATAAAAATAAACTTTCAAAATTTTATTCAAAATTTCGGTAATAGGGCGGCATTTATTACTATGCCCAGGGGCGGCGTTACGCTAAGGTTAAATCCGGCACTGCATTCTACCAACACATTTTGCTTTGGCTCCGTCTAGATTTTAGTGGTGAAAGTATGAATTTTAATTGCGATCAGTTTATCTGAAATAGTGACAAGTCACATCAAAATGGATACAATAAAAACCTTCACCTTCACCATGTCGAAAATCTTAATACATAACTTTTTATGTATTGAAATTTCGGAGTTTTTTGCGCAAAAGGACACTTTCATTCATGTACGGCTTTACAATATGTATATACAGTTCGTGGTTTCTTACGAGGTTATGGAAGCCTAAATAGTTCCTATATATAGAGTGTTTAGAAAAAAATATTTAAGCACAAAAAGTATTTTTTGTACAATAAATTTAATTTAATATTTATAAATTTATTTTTTATACTTGCTTCATACAAGTTAGTAATTGTTAAAAAAAACATAATATAAATTCTTTTTACGCACGTTTCAGGATGCTCTCTCAAGTCCTCCAGCCGCTTTAGCAGTTCGAGTACCACCTCAAACCCCTCGTATTCTATACAATGGATCGCACATTTTACCCGGACAGAATATAACAGTCCCGGCTGGGGGCCGCGCTACTGTTGCATGCGAGGCTCGATATGGAAACCCTCCCGCTTATATCGAATGGTATTTGGGTAAGTGTCATGAATACTCAAAACTTTATTAACGTTCAAAGTTAAGCTTCTAATTACCTTTAGAGGAAACCGACACAAAAGAAAAGAATCTGTTAAGTTATAGTTGCTTTATTTATAGTTTTAAACCGTATAAGCTATAGAGAGTATAAGCTTCATTACTATAAAGTTTCTTCAAAGTCCGTTTAGCAGTTTTTTTTGCGTGTTAGAGTAACAAACATCCTTCCATACAAGTGTCCTGCTAAAATTCGCGTTTTAAATGTTACTGTAGGACTATATACTAGTTTTCATAATAAAATAATTTTTATTTTACATCATAAAAACGAACAAATAAACGCAATGACGAAATACACAAAGAAATGAGGTAGGCGGGCAGCCTTATCATCAAAAGCGATCTCTTTCAGGCAACCTTGAGGTGGACGAGTGTGAAACAAAACGTTGAAGGTGATATACTCAATATAATTACATAAATGGTTAATACCCCGCACAAAAATCAAAAGCGTGACTTACGGAGTAGAAGATATTCCTAATGCCATTTTCCTCACCACGCTACGATCTTTTGTATTTTTTAAAATGAAATTAAATAATATAATAGGATTGCATATCACGCCCTATAGGGGGGAGTAAGGACTTTTTTAATAATTCAATATTTAATACGATCAGAAACTTTATCTTGATTTCTCGCAGGTGTTATAACGTAAAATGTATTAAAATTGGTTAGAAGTTTAGTTGAAGTAAAAAAATATAACAAAAATTACTTACTAATATTTTAAAATATATTTAGGTAAAGAATGTATTACAAAGTATATGGGAACGTAATCAAAGATTTTAAACAAAAAATTATGTATTTAGTAAGCACACATACATAAATAACCAAAACATCAAAAGTTCATCTAACTAGGCATTCTCTTCCTAGTTATACTTCCTATGACTTATTCAAAAGCTCTTAGAGGCTACTGGCTATCAATTAGTATAATGCCTACTAGTTATCGTATCGTCACTAACATCAAAGTGCATTGTTATATTTGATTAATTATATCTAGTGGGATAGAGTGCTCCCTCTAACAGTTCTAATCTAACAGTACCTTAACGGTAACAAAAACGATAATTCGGTTACTTTAGTATATACTATACTTTTCTCTTACAGTGAAACTCATAAAATACACATAAACTTATTCAACTATTACGATATTAACGTTTGCCCGCGGCGCCGACTGCGTAATTTAATACCTTCTAAGAGCAATATGCATGTTATTAGATAGTCTAAAACCTTTTACAAGAAACAGGTTATAAAATGCCAACAGAATTTTTTAAGCAGATATTTAGTTAATGCGTAAACTCTTCAGCTTTAAACTATACATAAAGTATAGGTTCATATTAATTTTTATTAAAATTTCAGAAAAGGAACGTCTAACAGCGTGGAGTCAAACGAACTCATCGGAAGTGGAGCGACCGCGGGTTTGGGCGGCGCGGTCCGTGCTAGAACTTGGTGCTACGAGGGCGGCTCATGGGCGGCAGTTAGCGTGTAGAGCCCACCACCCTTCTTACCCTTCACCGTATTACAGGGATTTTTATACTATGCTAGATGTTACTTGTAAGTATCTTTTTTGCTTTCTATTAACTTTATTCCTTTCTTATATTAGATACTTTAGGTCTATACATATAATAAAATTCTTAGTCGAATCTGTACATTAAATATTTTTTTGGAAAATGTTATTGAAATAGTCATTATTGTCTATATAGAGGCCGAATCTATAGTTTTTAGAATTTTTGTCTATCTGTCGGTGACCGTATCACGAGAAAACCACTGGATAGATTTTTATTTTAACCAAATTGTTGTATTGACAGTATTACATGCATTTCGAAAGTTTTATATCGCTATAACGTTAGAAATTGGTTGACATCGACTCCTAAAATTTTTTTTCATAAATACTTACAGGTAAAATTAATAAAAGCATGTTAAAAATGTCTTTATAAAAATAAAAGAACCAATGGCTTAAAAACATCACAATAACGTCAATCAAATAATTTTCTTCAGTAATTATATCTGTCGTTATTTCTTTTCAAATAACAAGAGCATATTTTTATTTAATTTTATCAAAATGAAATTCCTTAGATCTTTATCACGTTTTAGCAAACATCGAAGATGTAATTTAAATATTTGGCATTGGTTTAACTTCTCGTCCATAGTAGACATTTACAATGACAATAACGTAGCCAAGTAGGTCATCAATTGAAATTTAATATTCCTATGCGTTCGAACAATAAATTAATAGAGTTAGTTGTAAATATGTGCATGAAAACAAGTAAATTTTAAATTTTAATTATAAAGTCACAGTCACTCAGTGATCGACCATAATCACTATAAAAATAAATTAAAGTAGACATATTCGTATGTAAAAAAAGTTTACCTGATGATGATGATGTTCTCCTAGCCGATTCCGGCTACGGCGGCCAATCTCATTGAGATTAGCCAACTGCGCAGGAGATATTATAGTGCTCAAGTGTACGCGCAGACACAAGTGCACTCTCTATTTCTATCACTCTCATACTTCCGTGGGACAACCACTCGAGACGACCGGTGAGAGTTAAGGCGCAGGACCGACGGCTTTACGTGCTCTCCGAGGCACGGGGGTGAAACACCGCCAACTTCCCAACTCTAGGCTGTTACTGGGACTTACTATACTGAAAGACTCAATAACTAAACTTGGCCTGACCCGGGACTCGAACCCAGGACCTCCGGGTGTGCAGCCGTACATGCTAGCCACTACACCACCGAGGCAGTAGTAAAGTTTACCTATCTATATAATAAAACTGTGTCCAATCTTTTTACTGCCACACTATATAGATAATACTTTTACAATTTTTATTATAAATACAATTTTATATTCCGCGCGACCTCTTTTGTCTCTCCGAGACATTGGTGTCTTATATCCCAATAACTGTAGCCCAGCGCCCTGCCCAATAATTAGCGAAGTTTTCCGCAACTTTACTTCTCAAATCTATACATATAATAAAATTGTAACTAAGCCGAATCAGTACATTAAATATTTTTTGGAAAATCTTATTGAAATAAACATTATTAACGATACAGAGGCCGAATCTATTTTTTTTAGAATTTTTGTCTGTCTGTCTGTGACCGCATCACGAGAAAACAACTGGACAGATTTTAATGAAATGTGGTGTGATGATAGCTGCTTATCCGGGTCAACTAGGATACTTTTTACTGCAGGAAAATATCTCATATCTGAGAAATATATACTAAACGTCAATATATAAATATAAAATTTATATAATATATTTACAAAAATAAATTTTGTTAATTAAAGTTTTCAATTTAACAATTTACAGTTGTTCCGGAAGTTTCCATTGTTGGTGCAGACTCAAGTTCCCTCGCCAGCTTGGAAGAGGGTTCCAGTGCTTTAACACTGGAGTGTCGCGCGGACGGCAATCCGAGCCCGTACGTGTGGTGGACCAAGGACGGGCAGGTCATCGCTACTAACGGAGCCAAGCTAATCAAAGCTCCGATATCGAGGAACGATTCTGGTAATCTATACTAATATAAATAAATATATTATAAAAATAAAAACCCGACTGCATAAAAGCTAACTAAAAAGATAAAGACAAGTTCACGAAGGAATACAGTATTATGTAGTTGGAGACATACACGTTTCATCCTTTCCGCAAGATGTACATACTCGTATGTATTATTACAAACTTTAGATTTTATAATAATAGTTTTATTTTATTTTTCCCAGGTATATACGGATGCCAGGCAAGGAACTCCTTGGGAACATCTGATTCAGTCAAAATAGAAATAGATGTCAAATGTAAGTACTTTTAGATAAAAATACTGTGACATTGTATTAGTACTCATACAAATACATAAAATGTTATTAATGTTGTAATTAACGGTAAGTACAAACTTCTCAGAGATAAGATATTTTCCCGCAGTAAAAATTATCCTATATGTTGACCCGGATACCGATTTTTCCGTGATGCGTTCCCAGACGGATAGACAGACAAAAATTCTAAAAACTATAGATTCGACCTCTGTATCGATAATAATGACTATTTCAGTAAGATTTCCCAATAAATAATTATTAATGTACACATTCGACTTAGCTAGAATTTTATAATATGTACTAGCATTGCCCGCGGCTCTGCCCGCGATCAGATGACCGAAAACAAAATTCTTAGATTTTACAGATTAGTATACTCTTACATTGCAGTTTTTGTATTTTTCTCAGAAATGAGATAATTTCCCGCGGTAAAAAGTATCCTATATGTTGACCCGGATATCCAGCTATCACCATACCAAATTTCATCAAAATCTCTCCAGTGGTTTTTCTGTGATACGGTAACAGACAGACAAAAATTCTAAAAACTATAGATTCGGCCTCTGTATCGATAATAATGTTTATTTCAATAAGATTTAAAAAAAAATATTTAATATACAGATTCGGCTTAGTTACAATTTTATTATATGTATAGATATAGATGTATAGGTGTCGACACGAAATAAATAAGAGCAAATGAATAGTAAATGGAGACTTTGTCCATTGAATATTTTATTTTTTATACGTTTTATTTACATATGGGTGTGGGTACATTTTGGTGCATTTATATATTTGAGAGCCTAACTAGTGCTTTTAAATTCCCATTGAGCTTTTCGTTCTATAGCATATTTCAAGATTTTTTTAGATATACATACTTCTCTTAGATCATATAAAAGAAACATATAATTTTATTTTCATTGACTTATTTCAATATTTAGCAATGCTTTCTCATTAAATTTCTTTGAATAGTTTACGTATTAATATATTTAATTTATCAATTATTGTACACTTATAGTCCCTCCGAGAGTTACGTGGGTGGGTCCAGACACGGTGGTAGAATCGAATCTGTTCTCGGAAGTGACGCTAGAATGCAAGGCGGAAGGCAATCCGACGCCGTCATACCAGTGGTATCATAAGTAAGTTTTGCTTTTAATTTATCAAACTATGCATTTTGTTGACAAATGAATTATACCGATTAGTGAAAAAATAGTTAAGACTAAAAAGTGCTTATATTAGATTTATTTAAAATTCTACTTGTATATAAATATATAATATGTATGTGAAGAGTTTGCTTAGGAAAATTATTTTTCATTTAAAATCGGTTTTTTGACTAACCTTATAAGATACTTATTTGATATAGATATTTGATATAGAAACAGAGCACCTTTACATACATTATTAATAATCATAAAAGAAGTTACGTAGTATTTTTTTGAAGTCTTTCCATTTCCTCTGTAGCAAGTCTATGAGAGATTTATTGTTTTATTGACAAGAATAAAAGATAATATTTTCTTAGATTTACGCGAATGTTTGACATTATTAAATAAAACTATCTTTTCGGATTATTTCGCGGATTTATTTTGATTTTTGGTTCCCAACTTTTGGGGAACCAAAAATCAAAATAAATCCGCGAAATAATCCGAAAAGATAGTTTTATTTATTTAAGAATAAAAAAATAATATTCAGTAAATTTAATATCTACAAAATAATACTTTAGTGCTATAAATCATTAATTTAAAACTATTTATTCCAGTCCAAACCTATCATCGATGAGTGGACACTTAGAGGACGGGTACCCGATATCCTCTACGCCGCAACTGTTGCTGCACAACGTATCGTACGCGCAGCACGGCCGCTACACTTGTATCGCCACCAACCATATTGGACTCGAAGAGAGGTAATATTATAATTTATTTACAAACATAATTTATTTTCGCGGCTCTGCTTAGGTATTTTAATGCTGCTGTCAAAGTCACACACAGACACAGACACATACGCACACATTTTAATATTTATAACAGTAGTCCAATTCTAGTACATTACTGTCCCCCAGGTCGCACCAGTCCGAGCCTATCACACTCTCGATCCTGGGCCCACCGGTAGGCGCGGAGGCGGGCGCGGCGCACGCGTGGCGCGGCGGCGAGGCGCGCGTGCAGGCCGCCGTGTGCGCCGACCCGCCGCCGCGCCGCGCCGTCTGGCTGTGGGGCAGCGTGCGCGTCGACGTGCCCATGCAGATTGGTATTGTGCATTTCTATACTAATATTATAAAGAGGTAAAGTTTGTAAGTTTGTGACGTTATAGAGGGTAATCTCTGGATCTACTGAATCAATTTAGATAAAATTTGGTAAGAAGATAGTTTGAGCCCCTGGGAAGTACATAAGATACTTTTTATCCCGGAAATCATCCCTTAAAGGGGTAAAAATGGGGAAATATTAGTAATTTCGCAAATATTAGTACTAGTAGTACTATTAGTACTACTTATACTTTAATAACATTCATGATATAAATGAAAATAAATATAATTTTGTGCAATGTGTGCGTTAAAGTGCTTTTTTATTATTTAGTTTTATTTTCTTCCTACAAACGTGCATATCTCAGTAGTGTTTTAACGCGAAAGTTGTAAGTAATGTAGTGGGTATGTGTATATTTCTTCTTCACTGTTCACCAATTATCAACAAGGATTTCCATACTTTATCTCTTCCCCAGGTCGGTACAAGACATTAGAACCGTCGCACACAAACGGCTGCTACCGCTACACGCTGCTGATCAGCGCGACGGGCGCCGCCGACGCGCGCGTGTATGTGCTGCACGTGGAGAACGAGCGCGGGTTCTCCTCGCACTCCGTCTCGCTCACTGTGCACGGTGAGTGTTTGTATTATTGTGTTATTCGGTGAAGGGATACGTTTCTATATACATTATCTTGCATAAATGAGCTATTCTTGTATGTATATACAAGAATAGCTAGGAAACGGATTTGGAACTGTATTTAGATAAGGTTTTGCTTTTTAAGTGTAAACCTAATTTTTATCTTTTTCGAAAATCATCAAGCTCGGCCTCTGAGGTACTATACCATAACACGTATATATGTTTTTTATAATTTTACAGGGTTTTACTAGATAAGAGTACCTTTTAAGAGTATGGGGCAGACTGTAGCGATATCTATTTATTTTTGGTTATCGCTAGTATTAAAGTGCGTGTTGAGGATCCAACATTGTCACAGCTTTAAATCTGTTTGTTATATAACTTTGGCAAACTAAAAGCCGCTACAAAAATTTAGACGTTGCAAAAGAATGCGACATTAAGCATGTTTGATAATACTAGTACGACATAAAGCTCACTGCGCTAGAAATGTCGTTTTATGTTTAGGTACATATAATTATTCTTTTGTCTTATGTTTGATTATTATTGAACTTCCTCTATATCTTATTGCCATCGAACACTCGTTCTAATAAAGGTAACAATCCCTGAAACTAGATATCACACTTGAAAACTTGCGTGTTGTAACGTCTTTATTTAGGGAGTTTTATAGGTTACATAAGATCACGTCATATCTCTTAAAACCAGCCATACATGAATAAACTACGCGAGTGTTGCTGAGTACAAAAGTCAGTCAATATAAATATAATAATGCTCTAATATATTATGTAATATAGTAAAAAAAACTTATTAAATCACGCGTTTATATACCTAATCACTGCATGTAGAATATTATGTTCTCTAAATAGAAGACATATTAAAACTAACTTTATTTCCTTATATTATTTAAAATGTTACAATAACCATTATTTTACTTATTTTAGCGAATACCTGCTAACTCCAAGCAATTCTCTCCTCAAATCCATATTATTTCTGATTGTAATTTATTTCATCCAATAGCTTTATATAATAAAATTCAGCCTATATTTTAAGTTAATCCTAACCCCTATTTGACCTAACACTTTCTTCACGCAGATAATTTCTCCCTAACAGAGACAGCGCACGTCGCCCCTTTGATAGCCGCCGCGCTACTCGGCGCCGCGCTGCTCGTGCTCGCGCTCTGCCTCGCCGTGCGCTGCAGGCGGCGGAGAGGTGAGATGTGGAGAGAGTAGGAGAGATAGAGATGGGACGAGATAGAGATAGGAGGAGATAGAGATGGGAGGAGAGAGATATTAATTTTTGGGAACTTATGATTTTGTTAATAATATAATATTACTCTAAGAACATTGGTTTAGTTGTTTATAATAAAGAACATTTTAACTTAATATTTTTGTATTCAATTATATTTTAGATTCGTAAGGTATAAAAGATAATTATATTACGTATACATATTTAAAAATAAGTATTTTATATTATTTTATTAATTTGTCTGTTTTTTTTTTCAGAAAGCGTCGAGTACAAGACTGATGATTTAGATAGGTAAGCTATAATTGTTATGAAACATTATTTTGTATTTTCAATTTATCAGACTAAAATTGGTATTTTTCAATTATATGCTAATTAATCTACGTCTAAATTATACCTTTATAATTTAATAATAAATAATAATTATTTTATTACTAATTTCCTAACAGTGAGAAGACAGTACTACCAGCCGACGCAGTATACTCTCCGCACGACCATCCTCGCACACGTACTGACAGGGGGCCTGCACCCTCCATGGGGAGCGTCGGGGGTCCGGGGGGTGTTGGAGGCCCTGGGGGTCCGGGGGGCCCGGGGGGTCCGGGGGTCCAGGCGCGCTACTCACCTGCAGCGTTGCAAGTACGCCGCGCCGCCGTCGTGCTACAACCCCCCACCACCGTGTGATGCACAGGTGTGATGCACTATTAACTGGTAGCGGATAGTTTGGTGTTTGTGATATTATGATGCTAATACAATATGATAGAAATGTGATTAAAACATGATACTTTCATAGATTTACGCGATTATTTGACATTTTGAATAAAAGTATCTTTTAGGTCTTTTCGCGGATTTATTTTGATTTTTGAATGCTTTGCAGCAATCATGAAGGGAGAGTGTCTCCCGTATCTCCCGTGACCGAAAAGATAGTTTTATTTAAAACATGATAGCCTAAAGTGCTTAACATTTTTAAGTTACCTTATAAGATAAGGAGCGCCACTACTACATTAACTATAGTATGCTAAAAAAAGAAAAAGTAACGGTTTTTTTTCAAGGTAAATCAAACCTTAACAGTTATAGCAGAGATATTAAAGTTCAATGAAAATAAATCTAATAACATTAAATATACTGTATAAATGTATGTAGGTTTAATTAATATTTTGTAACAGCATCATAAGTAAATAGAATCAGTTGACAGGTTTTAGTTTATTATATATACAATACATACGTGTGTTTAGTCTCGTTTATGTGATACATAATATTATATGGTTTATTTATTATTACTAACTTCACAGATCCAATTTAACTTAAAAATTAAGATCCTTAATTTAGTTACTATCAATTAATTACACACGATTCATAGCTTATTTATTTATTTATTCTATAACAACATATGTATATAAATCTCAGACTAAGGAATAATATAGACAGAGTGTCATAGAACTAAACATGAAGCCAAATAATAATTTTATAAAATAGTATACAAATGACGCAATTGTATACCTACTTATTAGTAAACTAGCGACTCACCCTCGCTTCGCTCGGGTCGTCCCTTGTTTGATTCCCCATACAAACTTTCATCCCTATTTTCACCCCTTTAAGGAATGATTTCTGCGATAAAAAGTATCCTCTGTCCTTCCCAAGGTCTCAAACTATCTTCTTATCAAATTTCATCTAAATCCGTTAAGTTGATCCAGAGATTACCCCCTACAATGTCACAAACTCACAAGCCCACAAACTCACAAACTTTACTTCTTTATAATATTAGTATAGATAAATGTTAATACTTTCTAAATCTAAGAAGATTTACGCGAATATTTGACATTTTAAATAAAACTATCTTTACACGAACGTAAAAATTTCGGGAACCAAAAATCAAAATAAATCCGCGAAATAATCCGAAAAGATAGTTTTATTTAAATAAATGTTAATAAATAAAAATCGCTAACAGATTTTATAATAACAAAAAAAAGCTAATTATGCTATCTCTCTCTTAAGGGGAAAAGAACT
Source organism: Brenthis hecate (assembly GCA_951806755.1). Classification (NCBI taxonomy): domain Eukaryota; kingdom Metazoa; phylum Arthropoda; class Insecta; order Lepidoptera; family Nymphalidae; genus Brenthis; species Brenthis hecate. Next base: position 14,793,842 of record OX638252.1, read on the forward strand.
AATGCTAAAAGTATATATGTAGTATCATTTTTATTTTACTTACAAAAAGTGTACATTAAATACATAAAATATCCCTTATTCTTTAAAGAAAGTAAACGATTCGTATGACAAAATCAAGAATAGTAGCATTAAAGCAAATAACGCTACAATTTTGTTTGACTTTGACATTTATTTTAGCGGACTCCGTCTACATAATTCTTTAGTCTGCGATATAAAAATAAACTTAGAACATAAAATATACAATATACATAAACAATTAATTTTCCACAAACGAGTACTACATAATTAAAGAGTTAGCTTTCATACATAATATAAAAGCAACATAGAGACTATTACAACAACAACAACAACAACATAGACATTAACGCGAGTTAAAGCTTAGCACTAACATTATAACCGCAGTTTGCCTTTCACTTTTGAATAACCATTATTGCGGGACAATATCGTGATCCTATGCTTTAGTTTCTCCACCTGTCAGAATAATTCACCGCAAAACGTTTAATTATACAGAGTGCAGCCGGACATGTAAATCAACAAGCTTTTTAAGGGATTAACATATAAATGGTGTGCAAAACACGTTCACGTTTCATGCATGTGTTAATATCCAATAGAATGTACCTAATGAACTCCCCTTAGGATAATAATTTTAAATGCGACCATCCCCTCAAATTAATTATCGATTTTTGTTAAATGAAGGTTATATCACAATAGTATGGATTACGTCAACTTAAATTTCATTATTTTGCTGCTATATGCATTTTTATATAATATTTTTTTAACTCCATTTTAAATTTACCTAAAAACGAAACCCTTTAAGAGAAATATATTATTACTTAGCTTTTTAATTATGACATTTTTACTATATATATATATATATATATATATATATATATCTATATATATATATATATATATATATATATATATATATATATATATATATATATATATATATATATAGAAATATTTTTTTTAGGCAGCGTGGTCGTCAATGGAGAGAGAAGCCAAAGAAAACGTTTATGCGGTGTTAGACCCGCATATACAATACGAGTTAACTATAAATAAGCACGGGGAACCGCCTAAATACTTATCGCTATCTAAGCCTCTAACTCACCAAAGAACGCACGCTTTTGACCCGCAAACATTTAAATTTAATGAAATTAATAACAATTTCTATAACGAATATGGAATACCCAAGTATCGATCAGATCAACTAAGAAAATCTGATAGAAGTAACAGAAGGTACAATGAACAGAGTTACTGTAAGAGCAACCACGACGTCAAATACTCAATAGATCCACATTTTGGAAAGGCTAGAGATTCTAACAATATGACTGACGCACAAAATAGAAATCGTAGTAGTTTTCATAATAAGAATCGGATGCACGGGAGAAGTTCAGGTCGGAAGCAAAACTTTACAACAACTGAGAATAAAAGCCCTTTTACTAAGGTTGATTCTAAAAGAGCCTCTTGTAAAAGTGTAAAGGTGAACGATATTGATGTACATAGAGCACAAGGAAATGAAAAAGAGCGTTCATTTGATGATATGAAAGGCGATAATAAGCTGCGAGAAGTTAAAAACGATGATACAATGCCACGACCAGGGAAAGTGAAAGAAATCGCGTCTAAATTCAATAGAAACAGTGCTGACTTAAGACAAACAGTAAATACAAAAGTGAATAGACCCAAACCAATACAAAGTTTCGATCAGGCTTATATTAATCATATATTTCCTGACGCTGTCGAAATTTAAACAAAAGACATTTTAAATGAAAATTTAACGTCTCAACTTAATGTATAAAGACATTGATAGAATATATTAAGAGTGAGTGAAGTTAAGGAGCGGATACCAAAATTTTAAATGTTTATTCTGATGTAGAAATTTAGCAATAATATGAATGTGAGAAACAATAAATAGATCTCTTAGTGTTACGTGCTATTGCTAATTTCAATATAAAAGACTTTATAGTTATCTACTTTAGGATATTTATTAAAAACTGCCTCTTTATCACGTTACGCAACAATTTAATATGATATACCTAAATCATGGCCATATTGTTTTATCGTAGTTTATAGTGTAAGAGCAAATTCATGACATTTAAACACAACGCTTTTATCAATGTAATCTATTATTACTTATATATTTTTTTATTCATCTTATGTACTTAAAATCGCATTTATTTATTGATATATTTCTTTTTCAATAGTTTTATTATTCGTTGTTCAGTCTAATGTATAGTCTCTTTTGTAATGTTTTGTATTGTTGAATTTTAACAGTATTAAATTTATAATTTACAATAGTATTTTCTTTGGGGATAAATTTCCAAAAATACCTTTTAAGTGCATACTTACGCCATTTAAGGAACATTTGTGCAAAATTTTATGCTTCTAGACCCAGCGGTTTCAGCTGTGCGTTGATTGATCAGTCAGTAAATCAATCAGCCAGTCAGTTCCTTATTTAATATACATAGATAAATGGAAAAGTAGTCTTTTGTATGTAGTATGTTTGTAATGGATAAACTAAAAATTCGCCGAACCAATGTAGATGAAAGCTGAAATCATCCCTCAAGGGGGTGAAATGGGGGATGAAAGTTTGTTTGAGGAATCAATTCTTTCTCAAGTAAGGGATATAGAACTCATAATACCTATGTATATACAATATATGTTCATATACTAATATATAGTTTATCTATTCCGTACTAACTACCAAAACCTATCTAGGGACGAACCTAAGCGAAGCGAGGGTGAGCCGCTAGTAGTAATATATTAATGAAGTATAATTGAATAATGTAATAATAACTTCCGGACATAAAAGCAATGGAAAAGAATAAAAACTACAAGAACAGTTAATTCCCTGCAAACATGCGAACGACAAGCTACAGAAAAATTGTAGCGAAAATATTCGTGTTATTTTCCTGTTTTCGGATTATAGCTTCTGTTAATCAACATAAAAATTTAACTATGACAAAGTTATTGTGGAGAAAAGAATCTGATTGTGTTAATGGTTGTTTCAGTAAGTGTTGCCCTTTAGGCATGGGATATTATAAAAGAAAAGGTTGTATTACTTTAGAAAGTGACGACATAGATTTTGTTTCAAATTACACACAACCAATTCATTTATTTAATAATGTTATTTATAAAGCTAGTATCATGGATATTTTCAAGACTTTATATGGTTTGGCTTGTGAGAAGAAGTATATACTGAATAATCCTTTTTTTCTACAAAAGGTAAGTGACTGCCTTATTTTTATTGACATTCATTTAGCGGTTTTACTTGTATAAAAGTAAGATATTATATATCGTATATATGTCGTTACGCTACAGTAAAATAACATTTTATGACCATCAGAGCCGATCTGATGAAACCAAAAGTTGTAGGCGTACCGTGAAGTTTTAATATTTTCTTTTATGTCATTTTTCATCTTTACATATGGTATTAGTTATGAATAATATGTTTTCTTCTTTATTTGCGTCATTTCCTTCTCCGCTTTCCTTCAATGTCAAGATGGAGACCTAGGTACCTACTTAATATTACTATTCTTAATTAGATCCGTCCAAGATCTATACGATATTACATTAAACAATTTGCATCGTGTTAAATCAAATCCTTATTAATTATCACTCCGGTGTAGCATTCAGTCAAAGACATTCGAGTTTCACACACAAAACAGTCTTTTTAAATAAAATTAAAAAAAAAACACTATTTGTCTTAATTCTGCTCAATATTTAAATTTTAATCTCCTTCTTCTTCTTCCTACCCTTGTCCTAATTTTATTTGGGGTCGGTGCAATATATTTTATTCTTCCATTCTACACTCTATCATTCGTCATTTACTTACTTACTTCCTTACTTACTCCCTTTCTAGCTATATCCTCTTCAACACAGTCCATTAATTTATTCTTTGGTCGTCCTCTTCTCTTGTCCCCGTCAACTTCCATACATAGAACTTTTTTCTCCACACTTTGCTCGTCCCTCCACATCACAATTTTATTTTATCATTTTAATCATTTTAACACCTCCAGGTAAATTTCTAAGAAATTAATTAAATTTCTAAGAAATCTATTGTTAACTGTAACGCCAGCGTGTCCGCGGTCGTTGAGGGATTAATAATTATCAGGCTAAAATTGTCTTTTAAAAATTAAAAATAGCATAAATATATATTATTTATTTTTAATATTATTATTGTTAACCATTTTTATGTGTCGAAGAACCTGATTTTAGTGTTATATACACTCTTAATTACTTATTGGTTATACAATACGTATTTTTAAAAAATATATTAAAAATCATTTTTTGTTGAAGGTTTGCTTATTTCTACTTTAAAAACTTATGTATTACCATAATAATTATAAATATATAATAAATACATATATAATTATGATGTAATATTTAATAAATAGTTGTTGAATATAAAGTCAAGTACTTAATAAGGTCAAAACAATAAGCCAAGCAAGGAAATACGATATATCAATCTTAAGTTTTCAAGAGTTTAGTGGTTTGCAGAATATTCTCGTAGCAACGTAAGATTAAGTATGTACAAAAAATCTTCAAAAAACAAATCTTTTTGACGATTTCCATCCAGTGTATGGAATAGTGTACAGTAGGTATATACGGTAACAACCATTTTGATTAAAGCACAGTTTTAAAAATTGTGGCTTGTGGTTTAGCTATTTATAAATTCCGCGTCCGAATCAATCCTGAATCCATCCGCTTAAGGTACTACAATAACACGCCAATTTTCACTTTGGACATTAATGAAATTTCATTAAGTTTTTTTATAGAAATAAAGTTTTTTTTTGATATTTTTTTTTAATAACGAAATCGTAAACAAGTCAATTTTTAACCTTTTTTACAATAATTAGAATTAATCACATTAATTTAAAGTAGAGAACATTAATCTATAAGTAACGTTTTAATTTAATCAATTTGCACGAAGTAGTGAATTTTGCGTTTCATTAAATTCGGGGCTAAATTTCCCAAAGGAAATTATTTTGTCTAATTCTAAAAAGCTCAATGTTTAAACCTTTTTTATTTTTCAGAATACCCGCTAAAATACTCCAAACACTAATACTCGTAAAAAGAGATCAATTTGGTAATTAAATTAGCCTTTACTATATATATATATATATATATATATATATATAATATATATATATATATATATATATATATATATATATATATATATATATATATATATATATATATATATATGTGTGTGTGTGTGTGTGTGTATGTGTGTGTGTGTGTGTGTGTGTGAGTACCCGGAGACTTCTCCGGATAGAGTATTTGTTAGTGTTTTTGATTTATGGTCACTTTTAAAAAGTAAGTGATTGAACCTTCAAATATATCTATACTATAATAAAACAGTAGAGGTCGAATGTCTGTACATAGAAAAAAATGCTAAAAACCGAGTCAGTTATCTTCTTAGATCCCGTAAGAAGGAAAATAGAACAAGTCCAGATTTTTTCATTTTTTTTGTTTCTCTGTCTATTTGTACGGGCTAATCTCCTAAATTATTGGACTGATTTAAATGAAATTTTGCATGGTCGTACCTTATATCCTCGGTCAACATGTAAAATACTTTTTATCCCGGAAAAATGAACGATTTCCGCGGGATAGATCTTTTTTTGTTTGTTTGTACGTATAATGTACACAATATAGACCCCAAAACAATAGTTATTAAAAAAATTGTCTATTTGTCTGCTTGCCTGTATGTCTGTTTGTATGTTTGTACGGGCTAATCTCCGAAACTGTTGGACCGATTTAAATGAAATTTCGCATGGTGATACCTTATATCTCCGGTCAACGTCTTAGATACGTTTCATCCCAGAAAATTAAAGAGTTCCCGTGGGATAGTTAAAAAACTAAAGTATCTTATACACCTTAGTACACAACAACTTATGCACCTATTTTAGTAAAATTTAACATTCTGATACCTTATATTGCCGGTCAAACAACAGGTTACTTTTCATCCCAGAAAAATGAACGGTTCCCGTGGACACTAATAGATCTCTATTAGTATTTTTCTAGAGGCGAACCCGAGCGAAGCGATGGTGAGCCGCTAGTTAATAAATAAAATATTTATACGTAATCTACATTATTATAATAATAAAATTCTAACTGAATCGAATCTGTATATTAAATATCATTATTATCAATACAGAAGCCGAATCTATAGTTTTAAGATTTTTATCTGTCTGTCTATCTGTCTGTCCTTCTGTCTGGGAACGCATTACGAGAAATCCACAAGACAGATTTTGATGAGTATGATGATATCTGGTTATCCGAGTCAACATATAGGATACTTTTTACTACGAGAAAATATGTCATTTCTAAGAAATCTATAATAACCGTTAAAACGTACCTAGGGACAAACCTAAGCGGAGCGAGGTAAGTCGCTAGTCTACATTATAATTGAATTAAAGGTAAATTTATTTTTATACAAATTGATTTATGTAAATGTGTTATACCGTAAGATGTATTAATTACTACCTATGAAATTAAATAATAAAAATAATTTAAGAAATCTATAAATTTTTTACATTTTATAATTTAACCTTTAAATAAATTAAAACAGATTTCAATTAAGATATTTATTATATTTAAAAAAAAAACATTTTTTATCATATTACGTGACTGAATTGTAAATTAATTAAATTGTTTCAGAATGTATAACTTTTCAGCAAAAAGCTTTAAGGAGTGTCCACTTACGTGTAAAGTAGACAAGGGTAAAGATTAGTTCGTGTCTCATGGTAGGTACTCTTGCGATGACACATTATACTTTTGAAAAATAGCCTCATATTATTCATTTTATTCAACTATTACTATCTATATTTTTCAAAGTCACTATTTCTGTCTGTCTGTTTGCTATATATACATTTTTATGTTAATTTAGAAGTTCATAAAATTTACAGAATGTGTTCTAAAGGTACCTAAATATTATTATTGCAGATATGTCAATTATAATAATTCGTATGTTTCATTCCAGGATATACTTGTTCAAATAAGCCAAGCACGAGAGATAAATTATCAAAGACACATATAGTTATTTACCTAATAACAAAATATTAATTTATAAAACTTTGCAACCGGGTGGGTCCCTGCGTCGCGCCGCGTGCTCGTGATTTTCATTTTTTCAGTATCTTATAAACTATGTAACCTAACGAAATACTGTAAAGAGCAAATTTTACCTCTATTAATTACTAGTGATGATGACATGATTAATTTTATATTAATATTTAAATTTTAAGATGGATTTTTTTAAAAGTTTTTAAGGAAAATGAATTATTTTCTTCTGTCGAAAGTCTAAGCCATGATTGTCTTAAATTAAGAAGTTATTAAAAGGATGATGTAGAGTAATATTTTTTGTTTCTATACATTCTAATTAATACGAGTTCTCAGTAAATCTAGTGGGTGACGACCGGCGCTGCAAATAGGTGGGTGGGTTTCTATGAAACATACTATATAAGTATCTGTCTCATTGGTCTTGGCCGCTCACTATAATTTCAGCAAATTAAAAATTACTAAAAACATTTGAAAAGTAGGTAGGCTATTACAGTAAAACTGGTGGTAGTAATGACATAAAATAAAGTAAAAAAAAATCGAACAATTGCCAGTCTCACTCGCACACCAAGGGCATGCAACAGAAAATTTATGTTTTACTAGCGACTCACCCTCGCTCCGCTCAGGTTCGTCCCTACGTTTTAACGTATGAGACGAGATATTTTCCCGCAGTAAAAAGTAACTATCCTATATGTTGACTCGGGTAACCAGCTATCATCATACCAAATTTCATCAAAATCCTTCCAATGGTTTTCCTGTGATGAGGTCACAGACAGACAGACAGGCAAAAATTCTAAAAACTATAGATTAGGCCTCTGTATTGATAATAATGTCTATTTTAATAAGATTTTCTAAAAAATATTTAATGTACAGATTCGGCTAAGTTAGAATTTTATTATATGTATAGATTTTAACATACTAATTTGTTAAGTCAAAACTAACATAAAATATTATAAATATTACATTTCATACATTTGCGATATTCATTTTATTGACAGCATAAGTTTTGTATTTCACTTTGGATTTCAACGGGACCAAAATAAAATAATTTTAGACTTTATCATTATCAAAGACCTCATTTGTTCACCTCAAATGACATTAACGACAAAAACAAAATGCAGGATAGCGGAAAATATTATTTTATCTTAATATGAATGTTAAATGCATAAAATATCTAACATTTATTTTATTCTCTGCGCGATTTTTAGTAACTTTATACATTTTGCTATTATCTTATGGTATCAATAACATGCAACGTAAAATGAATATCCAGTGGTTTTCTCGTGATGCATTTCCAGACAGACAGACAAAAATTCTATAAACTTCGGCCTTTTTATCGATTATGATGACTATTTCAATAATATTTTATAAAAAAAATATTTAATGTACTTATAGATTCGACTCCGTTAGAATTTTATTATATGTATAAAATGTACCTATTTCAATTTGAACACCCTAATAGAGAAACATATGTAGTATATAAATATATTGCAATTCCTACAATATTATACCTGCGATAGCTTCCTTGTTATGAAATGGTACCTAAATAGAATTAGCCAATGTCACTTCCCTGACCATAAACTATGCAAATTATGTCGATCTAAACTAATATGAAATCCCAGAAGGGCAAGAGTCGGGCTTAAATCCGCATCACTTGTGTTAGCACACAATACTTGTGCACTAAAATAGGGCCACGGCAAATAAAAACACTTGGAGATTGCATGAGAAATACACCATAGATAAGGGTGATAAGAATTCATATATGTATTATAGGTGATGACGACAGCGTTCAGTTTACGGAACCAAATAGTAAGTAATTGTTTATAAATAGTATATTATGTATATTTGGTTGAAGTATGACGTCATTTTAATGCAATGGCTATAAAATTTCCAAAGTTAATCATCAAAGGAGTACGAGGACGTAATGCAACTTGATTTGTTTGGTAGGTATTAGTTTTATATGATCTAAGCAATTAAATATGGAATTAAAAAGTCCTTACTAAATAGCTGCTAGTATCAAATTGTTTCGAAAATTTGCACATTGTGCAACATATTCGTAATCGATATATAAAATATTTTTTGCATAAAACTGGCACAACAGGTTACATAAAGAGTAAAGATATTAAATATTATTGATATTGTTGGCTAAAATGCATGTAAAAGGCTTCTGTTACTGACCAACCAACGAGTTGCCTAAATAACCATTTTGATAGCTCATTTTCATTTTAATAGTTAGCTCATTTTCATTTTCATTCGTAGAAAGAATGTAATAAAATAAATTTTTTATCTATAACGCCTCTTTAAGTGACTGAGTCAAACTTTTAGCAAAATCACAAAAATCATATAATGACTCAAGCTTTTGCCAGTACACGTCTAGATACTTGAACTTTATACATAAGCTTTCATCATCGATCATAAAAGTACTAGATACACAAACAGCGACAAAAAATGTCCTCACCGAATGAGCTCTCATTTGAGCGGGCTTTAATTTTTTTGTTGTGAAAACAACTTTAAGCATTGCGTTTAAGGTTGAATTTACATTATTGTATATTAATTTCAACTAGAGTAATTACCTAAACACAATTGGTGACAGACTTAAGAGAACTTTTGCATAAGATTGTGTATTTACTATTTAGTAGGTACTTTTTTGATCGATGGCTTTAATGACAAAAATGTATGAAGGAAACTCTAAAAATATTTTTATATCTTATCTCGTAAATTATGCTCTCCGAAACTTTATAATTCTAAATACAAAATTATTTAGGTATGAAATTATAATATAATCGTGGTCATCGAATCGAATTATTATTCAAAAACAAATTGTGCCTTGATTTTTTTGTTTAACTTTTAAAAAGGTTTGTGCTTACTGTATCATTAAAGTCTGTAAAGATTTTTTTAGAAGTACCTTATATCATTATTCTTATATCACTCTCAGTTTTGTATTCTCAAATAAAAGTCTCGTTAATCTCAGTTCAACCGTTGACCATTACAAAAAACAAACGGACATAAAAAGTTATATTGGTTCCCTAAATTTTTGTTTTTATATAAATAACCATACGGGCTCTATATACGGCAGTTATTTTAAACAGATATTGCTGACAGATATTATATGTATATAAAATCTACGAATATTAGGTATTTCACAACGCTATCTATACATATAATAAAATTCCAACTAAGATGAAACTGTACATAGAATATTTTTTTGAAAATCTTATTGAAATAGACATTATTATCGATACAGAGGCCGAATCTATAGTTTTTAGACTTTTTGTCTGTCTGTCTATCTATCTGTCTGTCTGTCTGTCTGTCCGTCTGTCTGTTACCGCATCGAGAAAAAACCACTGGAGGGCTTTTGATGAAATTTGGTATGATGATATAGTTATCCGGAACAACATGTAGGAAACGTTTTATTGTGGGAAAATATCTAATTTCTGAGAAATCTATACTAAACGTTAAATAAAAAATGATTTATACTATAACATACACTAAATATTCAATAATCAATCATATAATTCCTGAAATAACCATATCCGTATTACAATGATATAAAGTTTAATTTATCTAATGCAAAATACAACGTTAAGCAAAAAGTTCGTACAATCGAAACGTTCATCACAAACTCGTTATAATGTTATAAATAAGAGTCGCAGACCGTCCGTACGAGCAGTGTTAAACATTCGACGCGGAATGCGCGCGTGGTCGCTTAATAAAAGCTCTAAAAAATAAACAAACGATATATTTAAATTAAAAATGCGTCTCTTAATACTTTTAAGCATTTGTATCATAATAGCAAATGGACAGCTATGTGATGATGATAATAGTGTTGATCTATCGGACGCCGAACTTCAAGACGGGCTTTTAGTGAAAAATGGTGTACAGTTTCCTCCTGAATATGTTTACTCGAAAAATGTTAGTGGCGAAATGAAGAATTTCGGGTGTGTGTGCGAATTTAATAAATGTTTTAGAAAATGCTGTCCGCTGGGCCAAGTTTTTCATATAGGTCCCGGGATAAAAAATTGCACCGAAAGCCTAGAGTACGATGACCTTGTTCTAAGGAATGGTATAAATGTGTCGGAACAAACAACATACGTAGGAAATGTTAAATTCAACTACACTAAAGGATATTCGTTTTTCTACGGCGTCCCATGTGCAGGCGTTGTGTATTTTGAAGACGATTTTCAATGGTTTGCTCAAGAGGTATTTGCATTTTTTTATACAATTTTTACTTACGAAGAAAAAAAAATAATCTTATTGTTAATTTAATTTTTATAAGTATATAATATATACATATTTTATATTTCCTCTTTAATGACAAATAATTCAATTCAATTGTCTTGTTAACAGTCAAAACGCGCCAATTGAGCACAGAGTACTTCGCCAATGTCACATAAAATGATAAATATTTAATATTTTTTGTATGTCTACCGTCTACGATGTTAGTTTAACAATACTAATATTATAAATGTGAAATTATGTTTGTTTGTTTGTGTGTCCTTCTTTCACGTCGAAACGGAGTAACGGATTGGCGTGACTTTTTGTGTGGAGATAGTTGGAGAGCTGGAGAGCGAAATAGGCTACTTTTTACCCAATTCCCACGGGAAAACACGTTATAATACAACCCAAACCAATATTTATAATCAGAATTACTTGAAACTTGGTATTAGTGCTCTTCAATAAAATTAATAAATTCTTGTTTTAGCATTTTTCGAAATTCATCCTATAAGAGGGTTAAATAGGAGATAAAAGTTTTTATGAAACTACCTTTATAGATATTTTTGCAGTTTTAGCGCGAGTGAGGCCGCGGGTTCTACTAGTTAATATATAATTTTGAACGGTATTATAACTTTGTTCAAACATATACAAATAAGTCATTAAATACTAAGGAGCTATGAATCTTATTAAATAGCGCTACAACTGCTATATATCCTAATTTAATTTTAATAGTTATATTTAAATTCCAATTCGAACCATAATTGAGATTTGACTATAGAGGATATTTTATTAATTTTGTTAGTGTTGTGACGTTTTCGAAATTGGCGCGTTTCCGAATAATAATCGATAAATATATAAGTAAATACTTTAAATGTTATTTTAAAACTATGTTTATAATAAATAAAATTATAAATTTCTTCATTTTTTTTCTCCATTACTAATTATAAATAAATGTGTGTTGGTTAGTACCTACATATAACACGAAATACTGTGACATACGAAGCCACGAGTACTTTGATCACTAAATAAGAAAAGATGATTTGTATTCTTTTCATGGTTGTCTGCGTCTTTGTGTAAATTCGCATATTTTAACATATTTCGGCTCTAATAATTCTCTTTTTTTAATACAAAGTGAATATAACTACATAATCGATATATTTTATTATAAAATTTAAAAAAAAACATTCAAAACAGGATGAGATAAAGAAGGTGTAGAGGATATCTCGTTAATTGTACTAATATTCATATTTGTGGGAGTAATAATCAATGCTTGTCATTGAAATGTTGGATAATGATAAAGTTTTGCAATAATATGGACACGTTGTAGATAACGCTCTATAAAAGAGAAAACTTAAATCTTGGGGCTTAGATAAAATGTCTATAATCGTTATAGAATAGAATTCGAGATGATATCTATTTTATTCTAAGATATAGGTAACGATTAAATTTGACAAGTATTTTAAGATCTTTTTTTTAACCTTCTATTCGTCAATAATATTTTATTTAAGCCCTGAAATCCTAAATACAAATAAAAAAAAAAACGAAACGAAAACATTCAAGAAAAGCAAAAACAAATTCATAACCCTAAAAAATTAACTAAATTCTTAAAATACAAAAATAATTATATTATAATGTGTTATTATAAACAAAGACGTTGTCCAATTTCCTTGAATCACACCAGACAAAGATTTTTATTGAAACTGTAGCATTTATTTGGGTTTAATGACACAGAGATCGTCTACAAAACTTTAAATGAATCGATTGGAAGTTTTCATCGATAATTTTGATGAATAATATATAATTATACTCAATTTAATTTCTTTTATAGCTATTTTTTAATTTATTATTTTTATTTTAAATGCTGCGAAGAGGTTGCGGCCAAATGCGCAACGGCAGCTATCACTTTCCAAGTTCTCTACGTAATATATTTGTGTGAAGTGGAGTATACGGGTATAATTCATTTTAATAACAAATGCATCGATTTTGTTCCAAAAAGTCAATTATTATTTATATAATTAAACATAATAGCGGGCATATATAAATAGGCACCCCGGTCAAAGCATATTGTCCCTTTTATTATTGTATGTAAAAAAATGACGTACTCCCCTTTAAGAAGAGTTCTCGTTTTTCATTCATATCTTTGGGACAAATATAACTATGTGTTATTTACTAATCAGAAAATGATTATAGGTGGTTAATCTTTATATTTTGACTAAATATGGAAATTCATTATAGCCATTATTATCAATCAAACGTATGTTTTACAACTTAAAAATCGTATATCTATTAAGCTATTACAATCGTCTAACTAACAATGTATACTACAAAAATATTTTATACTAACATATGGGAATCAACGTACCTACTCGATTTCGTCACCTCACTAATTACCTAAAAATAAGAATTTAAAAACCTCATGACTCTAAAAGATAAGGCCAAACCTTTTTAAAGTGAATTTCTACTGTGGAAATCCGACCTAAATTTTATAAGGCTTTTGTAAAATAGAATTTGGTAAAACCTAGGTTACCAATTTTTACCAAAATATACTTAGACCTGACCAGATCATAGAATAATTATTAAGAAAAGGTGTTATAAATTCAACTCCAAAGTTTGAAGATGATGCCGCTTAGCCTGGGACGTTATCTGTATGGGTAGTGATGCTTCCAATACTTACCTGTTGGTACTGGAAGGTAGCAGAAGAATATACCGTCTATAAGTGACATAAATTTTTATTTGGGTATAAAAAGAGCTCGAAAGCAAAATCATTTATTACTTAATAATTCAATGCGCTTAAGTGAGACAGCTGATGACCAACTATTTTGCTTAACGCTCGTCTATATTTTACTTTATACCTTACCTTCCTTTAGAGAGACGCGCTTGATGTTATATCCACACTTAATATTATAAATGTGAAAGTGTGTTTGTTTGTCCTTCACGTCGAAACAGAGTGACGGATTGTTATGATTTTTTTGAGTGGAGAAGATAGTTGGAGGGCTGGAGAGTGACATAAGCTACTTTTTAATGCGGGAGGTTATCTCATCCTCACGGGAAAACACGTTATATAATACAACCTAAAAAAAATATTTATGATCAGAATTACGTAAAACTTGGTATTAATATTTTAGTTAAATAAATATGTGTGTTAGCATTTTTCGAAATTCATCCCATAATGGGGTAAAATAGGGGATAAAAATTTGTATGAAATCTACGTTTTTAGAGATCCTTCTGTATGAGAATTTTTCCCTGTAGTCTTTGCGTGAACAATTAACAAACATTCATCTATCCATCGTTATAAAACGCGTTTATAATATTAGTAGGGTGGAAATAGAAAAGGCAGGATGATATTATGTATATATATATATATATATATATATATATATATATATATATATATATATATATATAAATAAATATAAATACGAACTAGTCATTATTATGTTTATACATAACAATAATAATCTACAATACTAAATAATTTCATTTCGCAGTACCAATGTACTTATTCGCCAATCATTACGGTATATTTGTGACGCGAAGGAAATCCGTCTCATTCAGATCATGGTCAGAGTATGGAAGTTGGACCATTCAATAAATTTCTCAGTAAATTTGTACCGGAGAATGCATAATGTAGTTGGGAGAATGAATATTGCTTTGAAGAATTTTATTACACACCTGTTACTATCTGTTACAAAAATAAGTTCACTCGTTCTAAAAAAGTAATTTAGTATCGCATATGTACAGAGGTATTAGGTTGAACATTGAGTCTTTTTTTTGTGAAAAGTCTAATATTTTAGCAAAAACTAAAGTTTTTAGAATGTTTCTCTGTAAAGATTTAATAATAGAGATAGTAGAATCTTAGCCTGACGGTCTATCTTTTTTTTAATAGGTTTACCAACAACTTAACAACAAACACACAAGAAATATAATTAAGAAATACAATTTGAAAATGCAAAGCCACTTACAGGTAAACACAACATGCATTTTAAATATCAGATTATGCGATAGTAGCTGCGCACCCTCAAACAAAACAAAAACAAATCTATCCCACGGGAACCGTACATTTTTCCGGAATAAAAAATAATAGTTTCCAAACTATAGTCTACCTCTGTGCTAAATTTCATCCAGATCCGTTCAGCAGTTCTGGCGTGATTGAGTAACAAACATCCATCCAAACATCTAAGCTTTTATAGTATTAGTATAGATGACTATCAGAGGATCCATGACCTAATAAACTACACACAATCTAGAACTCCATCTAGAACAATCTAAAAAGTATGATAGATAGTCCGCAAACCAAAAATCTAAAGGCAAAAATAGTAAAGTAATTATAGGTACCAACTAGCCGTTTTACGCGTATAGATAGATACTAATCTCGATTTCCAACCACTGCGCATAAAATTTTTCAGAGGCCGTGACCGGGAACAAAAAAATAAACATAGGAAAATGTAAAACCGATTAAACATAATATTAATAGATATTTCTTTGAAAATTATCTGACTACAATATTATTAGGATGTAAATCAGGATATTTGCCATGTTCAGCACTTGCTATATCGGGAGTTCTCCATATTTCGGCACTGTTACAAGCGCCATGGTCACATGTATACTGTATTATATATGCGCATTATAATAATACTAATATAGAATTAGATGATCTGTGATATACCTAATTATCACTTCGCTCAGATGCGTACCTAAATGTATTCTTGATGTCTGTTTGCCATTTTATTCATTTATTTTAAGCCGTTTAGGCAATACACGCCGATAAATCAACACAACGGCTAGTATTTTCCCGACTTTAATTAAAGCTATTATGATTTTTGACAGTAAACACTTATATTTTATCCAAATGAAAAATAGCCAGAATCGCACTCGGCGATAGCTTTCAATTAGTGAAAGAATTATTTTCAGAATCGGAATAGTAGATTCACAGATTACCCCCGGGCCTCTACATCCAAAATTTATACAAAATCACAAAATTCACCTCATTATACCAAGTGTAGATTTATTAACGTATAATATTAATGCTGATGCTGCTGAGATTAAAATCTCGAGTAGCGCTGATTTTTTGTTACCTACACCAAGACCTTTAGGATGCTGACCCCTCGCAAGAAGTAGGACTATTTCTCAAATTAACCTCTAATGAAATAAAAAAATACATATAGCAGTAATGTTATAAGGTACCTACCGAAATTAGAAGATTATTATAATTGTATATGTATTGACGGAGTATAGAATTATTATATTTGCGAAATATAAAAAGCGATAACCAGTTAATCAGATTCCATTGCATTTACGAGATTTGAAGAATGTATTTGTACAAGTATACTCCATTTCATATATAAATGTGAATATTTATGGCACAGGCAACATTTTTCATATCCGGTACTACATTTGCAGTCGCCCTGATCACCTTAGATGTATTTAATTATGTGTAACTATTTATAGAAGTATGTCTAAAGTTAGTAAACAATTAATTTAAATATACTTATAAAAAGTCAGAGGTGGTGATGAAGTCGAGTTTTTTTGCTATTATGATAAAAAGATTTAAAAGACTAATTAAACCAAATTAGTGTCAAAATCTTTAAAAAACCCCGAGAACATTGTACCATTGATTTTATTTAATAGATATGTGCCCAACTGGCACTCCTAAAAGCCACGAAATAAAAGAATAGAATTGAATTATTTAATAGTTACTTTACAACTTATACTTCACTTCATGCCATATAAATTTGATGGTTTTGCTAGTAACAATAACAATTAATAGCAATAAACGGTTGCAGAAGTTTATTATACAATTCCAATTTATTGACACATTGACCTAATTCGAACGACAATACGGCGCATAATGTAAGCAAGAGATTTCCAATAATACTTCTACACAGCAATTCGTATGTTCAATACTAACATAACCTACATACAGACATAGAACCATTTTTTTAACGTTAGGAAATTCATATAGGCATACCACCTGCAAGTGGTTATGTATAAAACTTACCGGCAAAACCAATACTACCCACTAAAACACTTGCGAACCTCCTCCATCCTAATGGGGCGTCGCAGGATCGCTTACGCATTTAACCACGCCGACCCGAAGCAGACCCCAACAACCATGGAGTTTCTTCAACGGTTCACTCTGCTATCAGAGAAGTACTAGGGGTAACTCGCAAGGCACACCGCCCACCGAGGTGGGCCGCCTCCCAGTGCGTTTCTTGGCTTCGCGCCCAGCTGCATTGCTGGATACTAATAAGCGCTCCCGCCACGACAAGGTAAACGCACATGGCTTCGAACCTGCATCGGTCAATTCTAAACACATTTTACTCAAGCGCCTTTTTTATCATCTACTATTAGTCATACCTGCTAACCTACTTACTGGTTTTTCATAATTAATTTTCTTAAAAGTGATAGAATCTTTACTTCCTAATAGCAATTTCAAGGCAAAAATAAGTGTGCTTAATCTGATATATATATATATATATATATATATATATATATATATATATATATATATATATATATATATATATATATATATATATATATGGCTCTAAATTGCTAAAAGTTATTAAAACATGCTAAATGTTATTTATACGAACATTCTATTTATTATTTTTAAAAAACGAATAAGAATGGCCATTATCATAAACAAAACTATTTTAATAGTAATAATATTAAGAGAAATAACGCCTTATTGTAAAGAATACCTTTGATTTTTAAATCTTTACATATAAAATATTTATTCTCAAAGAAACAATTATCCACATAGTGTGTAAATAACATCATCAATATAATAAAAGTTGCATTTGCTATCTCTAACTCAGACGCACGAAAATCTCTTACGAGGCGATAAATATTTAAAATTTATAAATACCAGTGAATCGGGGAATACTTTCTTATAATAGAGTCTGGCATCTTCCTCAATATCGCCCTTCACCTACAAACATGGCTTATTTGTAATAATCATTTTCCTTACCGTGTTCTAAAAATACACTCTACGAGTATGTAGAGTTAAGTAAGTTAAAAGTTATGAACACTTCAACTGGTTTTTTCATTGAGTCAGTTAATTCATGATATTGAGAAAATCGTGATTGTAAATACATGATTATCTGATGAATAATTTATGGCATTATATGCACTTATATTTTATCTATCTTGTATAAATTAAAACCTACGTTCTATACAAGTACTGAGCTTCTAATCTACTTCTATATCTCATACTCGTATATCTTTTAACATTCATGTTTTTCACAACTGATAAACCTGTAATATTTTAGATCCCATTAACATACCAGAAAATAAAAAATATTTTAGAAAAATAAAATAAACCCACAGATATTATGCATTCAGAGGCATAAATATTAAATACACGTAGCAAGACTTACAGTTAGTATAAAAAATTTACAATGTATGTACATAAATACTGTATACATAATATGTATGTCTGTGACTACATAATGTTAAATAATGTAAACTATGTTTATTTGTCAAGTTGATCTCATCTTTTTAGTTTAGCTTTTTATGCAATCGGTTATTTTGTTTTTTTAAACTAGGTATTTATGTATTTTTAGTTTTATTCAACAACTAGCGACTTACCCTCGCTTCGCTCGGGTTCGTCACTACTTACGTTTTAAGATTTTGTATAGATTTCTCAAAGATGAAATAATTTCCCACGGTAAAAAGTATCCTATATATTGACCCGGATAACCAGCTATCACCATACCATATTTCATCAAAATCTGTCCAGTAGTTTTGCTCGTGATGGAGTAACAGGCAGACAGACAAAAATTCTAAAAACTATAGATTCGGCCTCTGTACCGATAATAATGACTATTTCAATAAGATTTTCCAAAAAAAAATTAATGTACAGATTCGGCTTAGTTACAATTTTATTATACGCGATATCAAATCGAATGTAACAACTAACGACGTACTCGTATGTCTACACACACGAGAACATACATTATTTTATACTGACCTATGAAATGCATCTTTGAAATTGGAATAGGAAATTAGGTGGAATTACAGTTATCTCGGGTATAATATTGTATACTAATATAATAATGATAAATATTCATTATCTTTCATTATTATATATACATATTTATCTTTGAATAAATAAAAAGATTGCAAATAGAAAGACAATTAAAGATATCTATGACAAAATCAGAAAACTGGGGAATAGTAGGGGAATAAAAACAGCGAAATCACGCTACTATTTTTAATTTTTACATTTTTTTGGCAGACTCTGCCAATTATTTCTTTAGTCTGAGATTTCAAACGCAATGCTACACTACTTTAAGATTGAATATTTGATACATAGTTAAACTACCGGAAAGCTGCTCAGTCAATATAAGCTCAAATACGGAAAACTTCTAGAAATGCAATGAATATTTCTATCAATTATTATAAATTATTAAGATAAATTATGTTTTGCATTACATTAACAAACTGGTATTGAATATTTACAAATCTAATGCACTTTTATCTTTATATAATAAAATATGACTTGTAAATGACTTCGTCAGAACTTTGTGTGGAAATACCTATTAGTTAGTAAAATAGACGGATTTAAATAAGTCATAGAAATATATAAGGTAATTATTGTGATGAAGGAAGCCTTCTAATTTATTTTATGATTATATATTTATATTATACCTTATTTATAGTCGTCCTGCATCCAGGCATGGAAGCTTTTTTGATGGTCACTTTCAAATAAATTTTATTCAATACAATTTTATCACAATTATTTAATGAGCGTTACGTAATTTGTTACTACGAACTCGCAAAAAAATGCCTCAGATCTGAAAAAAGCCGGTTAAAGAAATACATTTAATAGAAATTTATTTAATGTACATTGTTTCTCTATCGTCTTCATCTCTAACATTGAGATTTGAGGCAATATCAACATTCAACGTATTATGTACTATATATAACAACGTAATATCATTTTAATGATTAATCACGGTATCCCAGAAAGCATAAATGCTACAACCTTAAAATGTGGCCGATAGATACCATAAAAAGAGTAGATATCTGTTAAAAAAAGATTTTTTCAAATGTCAACCAAATAAAGGTGTAATAAGGGGTTTAAAGTTGAATGCTATTATTTTATGAAATTATTAATTATTTTATACTATAAATTTTGCACTATAAAATTTAATTATTTTAATGTGGCGTTACCACTAGGGTGTAAAATATTCTACAACCCTTATTTACATAGTTATATAAAAAATCTGAAAATATAGAAAATCAGAATGTATGAAACGCTTACTAAAACTACTAGCACTAGTAATACTTGTATCTACATATTATGTTATCTGTTGTAAACGAAAAATAAAAAAAAAACTTCAAAAAGCTCTGATTTTGTTTAAAAAAAGTATTTTAGAGCTTTCAGTAGGTAATCCTCACCAGTCATGTATGGTTTTACTTAGTACAACATATTAGGAACACCGTTTAAGAGTGGAGTTGATTCAATTTGAGCCAGTGGTCACAGTGAGACTATAATGAAAATAAATAAATAAATTCTTAAAAACCGACCAAGTGCCAGTCAAACTTGCGCACGAAGTGTTCCGTACCATTATCTATAAAAACGGCAAAGAAATCACGTTTGTTGTATGTGAGCCCCCTTAAATATTTGTTTTATTTTAATTTAATTATAATGTATAACTAAATATTCTGTGAATATTTTAAGCGTCTACCTGTTGCCGTTATCAATATCGAGCAAAAACGAGCATAAAAATCACGTTTGTTGTATAGGAGCCCCCTTAAATATTTATTTTATTCTGTATATGCAGCCTAGTGACAGACGGACAGACGGACAGACAGACAGACAGACGGACGGACAGCGGAGTCTTAGTAATAGGGTCCCGTTTTACCCTTTGGGTACGGAACCCTAAAAATGACAATTCAAAGTTTAAAAATTGGTAAAAACATTTTTAAATTTGTGATTTATATTCCAGATGACTAACAATATACATATTTCTCCTGTAATTGAATCCAAGACCTCCAACCTAATAAATTGCCATTGAGCCACACAGCGTTTATGGTTTATCTCCAAACAAAATATAATTGCGCCCTCTAACGAACTAGCTTTAATTCACTAGAAAACAAGCTTTAGTGAATTCATCATACATTTACACGTAGTATTTAGTTATACCACTAGATGTCGCTGTTCTATGAAAACAAACAATAATTTGGACAGATCGTGTGGTGATGCGATACACCTAAAAGATAATAAAAATAAATAATAATATAAGCAATAAAATATGTTTTATTTTTATTTAAAAAAATCGACTTTTTCACAGAATATATGAAATTGACCGACTTAAAAAAGAAGTTACATCTATTATTTACATAAATAATCCATCTCCAATCTTCCAAAGGTAAGTATGCTTCTAAAATCGTAATGCTTCCAAATCTTCCAAAGGTGGAATGATTGATTTTAAGCGGTTTAACAGTCGATGTATCTTTTTGTTAAAAAAATATAATCACCCCAGTGAATATTTTATACAACAAAAATATTTTGATTTAAATTCTTATTTTTGAAATTCTTCAGTCATTAATATCTGAGATTTAAATAGAATCATTCGAAACTTCAGAAACAAAATCTCAGAAAAAAATGTTAAATGTTTATATTAATATGTTACCTAATAATAATAATAGATATAAAACAACAATAGGTTAATTAATTAAAATAACATATAATATCGCTGAAGCAGAATGCCTTTATACATTATAGATAGAATAGATCGTAGAATTTTACTAATTTATATTCATTATAAATGTCTGTATGTATTTTCTACATTTATTTGTTTAGAGAACGTTAGACTTTTTATGGAAATCGATAGATCGATTTTAGAGGGTTTTTTGTTTATAAGGGAAGTTTTCTCCTTGTCGTGGTGGGAGGGTCACCTTGTAGTGTATGAATTCAGTCTCGTACGCACATTATTTAAATAATTATTAATTTATTGAACTACCAACAAAAGTTACAATATTATAATACTTAAATCTAGGCTAAATATGATTTATCATGATAATTGCACTTTTAATAATAGGTAGTTACAACTTGCTGCTTTTACAGGCTATCACATTAGTATTAAAAAAATATAATTTTATAACAAAGACAATTAGTAATAAATAATTTAAATAAATTAATAATCTATGATAAGTACCTATTATGTTTATATTTTATAGCAAAAAAATTAAACGAAACAGCAAATTAAAAAAAAACGGCATGCAATCACATTCATACAATATTTAAAAAAAAAAAACTTTTTAACAAAAAAATAAAAACCGACTTCAAACAAAAGCACTAAAAAGTAAAAAATAACTAATTAGTAGCTTTCATTTACTATACGTATCTAATCAAATATTTTCGAAGTCTGATGACTTGAGCTATAAAGTATATTCAACAGAGCGTTTGTTGTTGTATAATGTTCTGGCAAGTCTGATTTTTGGATTATTACGACTAATAGTGACGTCACAGGGGGCGTCCGGTAATGAAGCCGGGCGTGTAGCCAAGAAATACACTAAGAGGTGGTGGAAGTTCATGCTGAAGTCTTACAAAATAAGCAACAATACTATATAGCATAGCACTCTAATGGTCAATACGTAAAAAATATTGCTCAATAAAAACTTAAAAAATATATACTTCAATGCCCAAAAAGTAAGAAATAACTAAACATGTTCTTCATGTTTTACAATAGATATTTCTATTCAATCAGATATTTTTGAAGTTGGTCCCAGCAAACTCACACACTCACAAACTTTCGCTTTATATATTTTTGTGCTAAATTTTATTAAAATATCTTATACTAAATTACTAATATTATAAAGAGGTAAAGTTTGTGAGTTTGTGACGTTGTAGGTGGTAATCTCTGGATCTACTGAACCGATTTAGATCAATTTGATAAGAAGATAGTTTGAGACCCTGGAAAAGACATAGGATACTTTTTATCCCGGAAATCATCCCTTAAGGAGGTGAAAAAGAGGATGAAAGATTTATGGGGAATCAAGCTAGGGAAGAACCCGAGCGAAGCGAGGGTGAGTCGCTAGTAGTGTTATAAAATTGTCTCAACTCTCTAGCAATAAAATATAACAGCAAACCAAAAAACTAAAGCTAGTATTTATTATTTAAACCTACAATTATCCAACGTTTTGCTAGTACAAGGTATAAGATAATTAATTCATTTATAAATAAATATAATACTTACGGTTTTCCCATATTTCTATGGAAAGCTATAACGTGTTAACTGGTTTATTATTATTTACTTATCGGTTATTGTGATTCAATCTGAAGAAAAAATTTTCAAGGCACTCATGTTTTGTACAAAAAAATGAAGCTTAATATCGAAATTAATAAATTCACTTTCACTGTTGGCTTTTTTTAATTGCTTGGTGGTTTAGGTCATAGCCCATTACGCTAGCTAACTTTATATATCTTTAAAAGACTAGTTAGGGTTTTCTTAGACATTCAGGCTTTGTTGATTAATTAATGTTTCCTTCGACTCATTAGTAAGTAACAATCATGTTCATGTGTGAAATTAATTGCACATAAGAAATCCAGAAAGAAATGAGATACGACTCGGGTTTGAACCCACTTCACTTGACTCTACAAGCGAGCGCGTTACCAATGAACAAGGTCAAAAAATAAAGTCATTTTAGCATTTCTTAGTACTTTCTTGGATTTACCCTAATATGTATTTAACTCTTTTTAACGTCCCATAGCCTCCCAATGCGAGGCCAATCAGGCCATAGTCCACCACGCTGGCCATGTGCGTTTTGTCAGACTTTACATGCCTTTCGAAAACTTGAAAAATTCTCTCAGACGTGCAGGTTTCCTCACGCTGTTTTCCTTAACCCTACGACAAGTGGTAATCACGTTAGAAATGATTCGCACATGAAAATATCAGAGGTGCGAGATCCGGGATTTGAACCAGCTTAATTCGGTTTCTCATGCGAGTGCGTTACCACTGGACTACCACTGCCTTCGAATACGCGAATATATGACATTTTAACTAAAACCATTTTTCCAAATTTTTATCGACTTCATTTTTGATCTTGATAGAATTCTTGATTGAATCTTAATCGCTCCTGTTAGAGATATGAGATGCGTCAAGAATATTTTCCACTTATTAGCAAAATTAACTTATGTTGGAAAAACCTACGAAAACATAATTCTTAATTTAAAAATGTGTATCCTATTACGCCAATTAGCACTTTAATTTATTTTAATATATGGCGCCGAATAATAGTGCGCATTTGTTATGTTAGGTTAACAAGTTACCAATTTGCATATAGTGGTCTAAATAATTTTTATTGCCGTCTTCGTTATCATAGTTTATAGGAAACCACTCACAAAAAAAACAACTAAGTTACACAAACTAACAAGTCAAAGAAATAATTCTATAAAATTGGCGTTTAAAGCCTATTTGTCCAATCGGAATCCGGTTTGGGAACGAAATATTGAAAACGTAAAGTTTTATGATTTTAAAATGTTAGCAAGTATATAAGGAATAGAAATTCGTAAAATGCTCCACATTCCCAGCAACCCCCGAAAAATGAGGTGACGCAAAGCGTTGAAAAATAGTTTTTTTCAATTTCCGGCTTACTGTGATATTCTATCGAAAAATGTTTGCGACAAAAGTTGTAGGTCTAGTAAAAATCTACAACTTTTATAAATAACACTTTTTACAATCACCTCAAAGTTTTCGAGATATTTGCAAAAAACTCGGTTTTTTAACTGATTCTTGGTTTTTTATTTTTTATTTCTAGAATAATCTTTTGGTTTCCATGAAATCTTCGAAATACATATAATAAAAAAAATGAAATTGAAATGTTTAGCTATTTCCGAGAAAAGTATGTTTTATGGTCTCGAGAGGCTGAAAATCACCCCCAACTTTAAGTAGGCGTTTACATTTAAAAAAAAATCCTTCAATTTTCAGATAGGGCTCATACTTTTTGTCTTGAACTCAACTTTTTGAAAATATTAAAACATTTAATGGTCATCTTGTAAAAACACCCTTGAAAATTTAAAAAAAATGGAGAAATCGATAATTTTTACTTTGTAAACTACATTTTTTTCAATTATCATTGAAGAAATGCACTTTATTGACCAAATTCTTATAAACCCATTAAACTAATGTATTTTTCAGGAACAAACAAAAAAATGGTATTCTTAAGTTTTTCATTAGACCTTATTATTTATACAATGTTGCCGTATACATTCCAACTTTGCAATTTGATGAATCGTGAAAAAATAATAAAAGTTGGAATTCACACAAAGTATACCAATGCTTTTGTATTTTTTTTTGCCGTAGAATCTATTTACGTTATATTTTTTTCGAATTTATCGATATTTTATTAGTTTTTGATCAATTTTGGAGTTAATTTATGACTAAAGAAATATTGTAAAAACAAAAAACAACATTTTGGTTTAAAGCATAAAGTTAAACTACTAGGTAATTCAGATACAAAATTTTATGAAGCGCATTTTTTAAATAATTAATTTCTCATACAAATTCTTGTTAACTACCAGCTACAAGAAAAATAAAAACTTAAAAAAACCGACTTCCAGACACTAAAATGTAAAAAATAACTAAACGGGAGTTTTCATTTAGAATAGATACCTAATCAGATATTTTCGAAGTCGGTGCCAGCCGATGCAAAGCAAATCTAATATTTTCGTACGTAAAAAACATCACAAATTGATGTTTAATATTTTAACTTTAATTAGAGTTCATACCTAATCATATTTACCTATTATATATTCATATCTTAAATATTGTCGTTTTCTCAAAATAAATTTTATATATTTGGACTCTCTATCGCCTATCCAAAAATACCACCCATTCCTCCAGAGGCCGCGTCCCATATACTAAACTGCAGCCGTTGACTCAGATAGCCAGCTATCATCATACCAAATTTCATCGAAATCTGTCCACAGGTTTCTCGTGATGCGGTAACAGACAGACAGACAAAAATTCTAAAAACTATAGATGCGACCTCTGTATCGATAACAATAACTATTTCAATAAGATTTTCCAAAAACTATTGAATATACAGATTCGACTCAATTAGAATTTTATTATATGTATAGAAAATATAATATGTTTTTCTCACCAAATATGCGTAGGTAATTCTTGTGGTTTATGGTGACGTAAAACTAATGACTGTAATAATATATATTTTTCTACCTTAATTCCTTAATTTAATATATACCTACGTAGTGATATTTAAAAATATTTTGATTGTAAAAAGTTAAGAACTTCTTCTAATATTTAATTTAATTATACAGATGTCTCGTTTACACAAGTATCTACCTACTCCTAACACGAAATATATTCAAACATATGAAAACAATTTATTATAAAGTAGCCTATATAAAAGATCATATACGGATATAAAATAATACCTAATTTTAACATATGGCAAGCAATTGTCGCTATTATTAATTGAAGACAAAACTTATAACAGTATTCGTATCTTTTGCATTTGACCTCGTTGGATAAAGTAAATAAAATAGCATAATTTTTATTTAGTAACTGGCAATCCAGCCGGTCGCGAAGCCAAGAAACGCACAAGGAAGCAGTCCGCTTCCGTGTACGGTGTACTATGCGAGTTGCTCCTAGTACTTTTCTGATAACAGAGTGGACCGTGGAGCAACCCCGTGGTTGTTGTGGTCTGCTTCGGCAGACCTGCCGTCGGGGCGTCGTGGTTGAGTGCGTAAGCGATTCTGCGGCGCCCCATTAAGACGGGGGAGGGTCTGTTGGGTTTTAGTGGATACTGGCTTTCTGGCCGGTGTGTTCCACATAACGACCTATTGCACTTGGTATGCGTAAACACATTTCCTAACGTTAAAAGAATAAACAAGAGGGAATATGCTAAGAAACATTTAATATAAATGCATTTTGATAACTTCGTTTGTTTTTTTTTGTAGTATAAGAAATAAAATCATATTAAAATTCTGGGAAATAATAAATGAATACGCGGAAGATCTTACAGCGTCCGTTTGTAATTGTGACGCACCTACTCGCGGTTATTATTATGTACCGAAGCTTACCAAGATTTAAAATCGTTCAGTTTCAGTCTCTATGTAATATGAATATGTACTACTATCTAATTAGATATATACTTTTGTAGAAAACTCAAGCATCGACTTCGTCTATATTGAATTAAGACGTCGGGCGTAGCCAGTAGTGGATAAGGCCCAAGTCGATATGGCGCCCTTTTTCTTTCGTAACAGTATATATACATTAATTATTTTAACAAAGAAATTCTACCCTTGAAATGGTACTGTGTTTAGATTGCAAGAGTACAAGAAAATAATGTTTAAAATTTGGTGTTACAGTTTACAGAAAACTCAAACGATTTTTAATTTTAGTCGTCTTAAAATTTTTGTCGCCACTCAAAAATTGCCGCCTTAGGCCCGGGCCTCACGGGCCTAAGCCTAAATCCGCTACTGGGCGTCGCAGGATCGCTTACGCACTCAATCACGATACCTCGACGGCTAGCCCACTGAGGCAAACCAAAAGAACCACGGTGTTGCTTTCACGGTCCACTCTTCTTTGAAGAAGTACCTCCGAAGTACAAAATATATAACAATATTATATAATAATCCAGACTCTAAAATCCAATGACGATTGGGCTTATTATATCTATCAAATTGAGTAAGCCCAAACACAAACTATTTACTAGGGGCCGTTGAAGAGTTCCTTTAACCATCTTCTGTCCTCACCATCAAACCAACTCCAAGATACCAAATTACTATACTATCGTTGTACTTACGAGTACAAACGCTTGTAAAGTTTCAAGTCAATATGACAATTAGAAGTAGGTAAACAGTCTAATTAAATCTGTTACCATATTTGAAATTTCATGGTTTTTCCTGTTTTTCTCGGAAAACGGTATATTAGTCTATGTCAAAGAAAATTTTATGGGATCACTTCGGGACCTACCTTACAATGACGTTTAAAGTTGCAAAATCGATTTAGGCGTCTCCGAGAAATCGATGAACAAACATAAAAAAACATACAGGCGAACATAGAACCTCCTTTTTAGAAGTCGATTAAAAAGTAAATTAAATCAAAAGCATTATCAGAGACGTAACACATTAAGAGTCAGAGACGCCCTATTACGTGTTTACGTACTGAGCGGCCGTAGGTAATTCCAAGGACACTGTCGATACAAAACACTGCTTACTTTTAATTATACGAGTATACCGTGCTTCTATTATCTTAAGATGATTGAATAGTTTGGTTATTTTAAATTTTTAAATATTGCTAGTTCTTTTTGTTTATGTACGTATATTGTATAATGTATATTCATTAGCATTAGATTGATTATTTTTACCTAGAATTCTCTTTATACGAATACGTTGTTCGTTATCTTTTTTCCATATTATTCAAATAGGAATGTTTTTACAAAGCGTCATCGCTTAATTTATAATTAACATACCTAATTTATGAGAATCGTCCTCAGAACCTAATACCAACGTAAACCATCTTCCAAGAAGTTAGTTATTTTTGGAAAGTACATACTAATATTATTTTTTGTACTTTCTATATACAAAAAATTCGCAATTGTTGGTCCGTTTGTAAATATTCTTTGACTTATAGGGTAGCATATAATCAACTTATTAACTCCGTCAAAAATTAATGATTATTCAACTATTATATTAAGTTGCTTAAATTCGATTCATAAGATTTTCTTACAAACTTTGTCACAGGTAAAGCTAATAAAAGCGTGTTAAAAAAGTGACTTTATAATATACCTGAGTACAGTCCAAAAAGTTACAGAAGAAACCGCAGTATACTACAAATACTATATATTGTTATATTTTAAATTATATTATTAACTAGCGACTCACACTGGTTCCAGTCAGGTTCGTCCCTGGTTACTTTTTAACCTTTAGTGTAGATTTCTCAGAGATGAAATACTTCCCGCAGTATTTTATCCTATATGTTGACCCGGATCATCATACCAAATTTCATTAAATTATTTAAAATTCTGCCCAGTAAATTATTTAAAATTCTGCCCAGTGGTTTTCTCGTTCCCAGACAGACAGACAGACAAAAATTCTAAAAACTATAGATTTAGCCTATTATGTATCGATAATATTGACTATTCAAAAAGATTTTCCAAAAACATATTTAATGTACAGATTTGATTCAGTTAGAATTTTATTACATGTGTGTACCTATAGATTTATAACCGTATAAAAATAACGTTGTGATCGAAATTCAGTCCGGAGCTTTCATTCGTATGAACATTTCACTTTTTTAATATATATATCTCTATTTCAAAATATTTTATCATAAATCTAAAATAAAAATTCAAAGTTATTTTAATCATACATTCAACCAAAGAGGTGCGATATATATAAAATCCCATTATAACGCCTGTGTTACGCCAAAATTAGATTAGATGGAAAAAATAAATTTTATTATACATTTTTAAATGTTTATAAAACTGGACTTCCTGTATTAAAAATGCTTTAATCGGATATGTTGCGCAGTCGGGTTTTTTTTATTTTTATGATATTTTTTTTATATTCTTATTATATGGGATACAGGCTGCTTTTATTTGGGGAATATTATATTTTATAAAAAATCACTAGCATTGCCCGCGGCTCCGCCCGCGTTCAGTTGACCAAAAACCAAATTCTTAAATTTTACATATTAGTATGTATAACTCTTACATTACAGTTTTGTATTTTTTCTCAGAAATGACATATTTTTCCGCGGTAAAAAGTATCCTTTATGTTAACCCGGATAATCAGCTATAACCATACCAAATTTCATCAAAATCCGTCCAGTAGTTTTTCTGTGATACGGTTACAGACAGACAGACAGAAAAAAATTCTAAAAACTATAGATTCGGCCGCTGTATCGATAATAATGTCTATTTCAATAAGATTTTCCAAAAAATATTTAATGTACAGATTCGGCTTAGTTACAATTTTATTATAATTGACAATTATTTGATCAAATTAGACATAAAAATAGTGGTCAATTAACAAAAACTCCGACAGAGCTGAATTTTTGTAGAGACCTTTGGTACACCAGTAGAAATTAAGTGGCAAAAGTCCCCATCAATCCCTATGTGTGCTCAAAAAGTAATTCAAGGACAAAGTCAAAATTTTCGCTTTTTTCGATTTTTCTCGAAAACAGTAACTTTTATCAAAAATATAATCTAGGCAAAAATTGTAGATCATAAAATTATCTACAAAAACGGTCGTAATACTTTTTTTCCTAACAATCACCATTCCTAAGATATCGCGATTCTAAAAGTTGAAGGTGTTACATTCTACATTTGAAATGCCTATTTTGACCGGACTATAAATACAAAGAAATTAATATTACCTTATAAAACAAATTCTTATTTTTTACGTTTTTTTAGATATATAACATTATGAATCTTTATTATATGCACATGCATGCACATTTAAAATTCATAAATCACTGATTATGACAGATTCACATTAAAAATCTTTATCTAATATACATAATAAATATTTCATACTTTCATTTCAACTTTCGCCGAGCCGCTTAGTACGATATAAAGCTTATTATTATGATATTATTTTAAAGAAATCTAGATTTTCTAATATAGATGTAGAGTAGTGTGAACTGTGAGTAGTAACTAGAGTGGAAGCCCATTGGCCCATTGGCACATAAAATGTCAAGCATGCGCAGTGTTCACGCATTGTAGCGGGTTCGAACCCTGGGTCCCACACCTCTGAGATCTTAATTTACCAAACATTTCCAGCATGATTATACACATGGCCATGCATGACCGTATTAGTATTTAGCATATATATATTATACTAGCAGAACCCGCGGCTTCGTTGGCTAAAACTACAAAAAAAACTCTAAAAAGGTAGGTTTCATACAAAGTTTCAACCCCTATTTTACCCCCTTATGAGATGAATCTCGAAAAATGCTGAAACACGTATTTATTTAATTGTATTGAAGGGCATTAATACCAAGTTTCAAGTAATTCTGATTATAAATATTTTTTTGAGTTGTATTATAACGTGTTTTCCCCTGGGAATTAGGTAATCTCCCGCGGTTAAAAGTAGCCTATGTCACTCTCCAGCCTTCCAACTATCTCTACACAAAAAATCACGCCAATTCATCGCTCCGTTTCGACGTGAAAGAAAGACAAACAAACAAACAAACAAACACTTTCCCATTTATAATATTAGTATGGGTATATGCTAAATACTAATATAATATGCTACATATACTATATTAATACTATATATATGCTACGGTCAAGTCAAGGGTAGCATTGTGAGAAAACATTCACGTCTGGGGGATCCAAACCAGTTTTCTAATAAAGACGTGTGAAGTCCCTAAACCCTCATTTGGCCTATGGCCGTAGAAGACTACAATGACGTAATCACTATTCATACAAAGAAAATGTTAAAAAATATTTACCAATTAAATTACTATACTGATGTCAAGGACATTATATAATGCATAGCTTATTATTATAGTCTATCATTATTTGTGTCAAGAGATGCATAAGACAAAACCTAAAATAAATTAAAGTGGTAACTATAAAGTTTAGAACAGATCCACATTTCATTTACATATATTTATTATTCCATTGTTTTAGAAGATTCTATAAAGATTTATTTACAAATATTATAAATACTTCTACAATACAAGTTCAATATAATACAAGTACAATTCGAGTTCGTATTCGAGAAGGTGCATGAAGTTAAAATTCAGAATAGGTACTACTTAAATTATTAAGACGTGTGTCTGTCTACTCTTGGAGGATGCGTTCAAGATGAAATTTGCTTGACGCTTTTCCAACAGATATCGAGCAAGTATTTTTATAAGCGCCTATTAGCCTGCGCCTATTTCAAATTTTGTTTTACAATTTTATTTAGGACCCCCAACAAAAGATACACTCTTTACATTTATAAGTATTCAGAGATGTGTTTTTCTTATGAATTGCCACCGTACTATAATCAATTAGAAGCCCAATATTATATCAAACGATCCATCACCGTTTTATAACATCAATTATGAGATAAAAATTCGTCAACTGAGTGATCGTAATCTAACCACCAGACAGACCAGTCAGTCGTGGGTCATATCTCGAATATATAAGACGTCGCGTGTGCGTATCAAACTTCTTGATAAAACTTGTCTATGCGCGGAAACGTTTATAAAACGCGAAAATACGCAAAAGTTAGTGTTCACTGAGGAACGCTTAAGTTGTGTAATAAAAAGTGCTCTGATTGAAAATCTCTTCTTAATTCATTAAAATGAAAAGAAATTCATTATTTTCACTAAAATTCATAATGTGAATGCACTTTGGATATAACCAGTTCTGAAGGTTTCGATCACTTAAACTTAATATAACCTTAATAAGCTATTAAATAAAATATTAGAAACCAATGACATTTAAATACTGTTGAGTTTCACTCAATAAAACCTGTTCTAGGACCAGAAATAACTTGTGCAAAACACAATATTTATCATCATCTTCATTTTTTGCTCAACAACAGATGGTAATAATATCGTGGCACTAATAAAAGAATATTTTAATGAAACAACAAATTACCTATAAGTTATATACAAGTGAAGGATTTGGGTAAAACCGTGAACTAACGAAATAAATAAACAAAAAGACTGTTTGTATATTATATTCAACATCAAGAAGATCTAAAGCGAATAACGTATATATATGCGCTATATTCACAGGTGCGGAATTCCCTCATTGAGTAATTTACGTATTGTCAGTTCGTAGGTATACATTGTATAAAACTTTTAATTTGCGTGACTCGAATACTGGTCATTTAAAATGATTTCAGTGTGACAGAGTCACAACCGTAACAAACTGTTTTTGTAATAGTAATCCGGACACGATAAGAAATGTTGAAACTGACTATTTTGTTAGTACTTGTGTCTAACAGTGTATCTGACCCTTGTAATGATGAGGGTAGTATCGACATAATTGACGGAGTCCATTCTAACGGTGAAATGGTGCATGATGGTCTTAAATATAAACGTGATGAATATTTTATCGATAAAAATGTCACGAGAGACTGTTTGTGTGAGAAAAAAATTTGTATTAACAAATGTTGTCCACTCGGCTACGCTTATTATAATAAAAACTGCACAAAAGTGCAAGAGTCGTTCAATCCTACGATTGTAGACAAATATTTAAATGTGCAGAATATAAATATTACTGAACATTTCCATTTTAAACCTACTAAACCACTATGCATCGATGAAGAGGTGCGAATTCGTGCACTACAAGTGTTCAAAAAACTCCTTATTAGAACCGTAAGTAATTTTAAAAATATTTTTTTTGAAAGGGTGTCTTTTTCCTGTTTTCGAATTTCATAACTACTTATATGGAACAAACTTATTAATTTAAAGAATTTTAATATTATTTGAAATAAACTTTACCTCATCACATGTCCAGCAAAGTAAAATAGCAATATAAAATACTGGATTTTAGTCATATTATTATGTTTTATTTTATATAATAGTATCTACAATATTGACTATCATCCTCATTATGAGAGAGGCTACCACTTTCCTTCCTGCTACAAAATTAATGTATCATACACGCATTACACACACATTATAAAACAAAGTCCTCCGATGCGTCTGTTTGTTTGTCTGTTCGCGATAAACTCCACAACTACTACACCTACATGTTGTTTTCACCAATGGATAGAGTGGTTCCCTAGGAAGGTTTTAGTATATAATATGTTAAGTTTTTGTATACATTGACTAAAATATAAAATATAAATTGAAGGTGTCTGAAAAAATAAATCGTCTAGGAGCTTTCAACGAAAACGCTGCCTAAACTTTTTGAGAGTATATAACAAAATAATGTATGGTAGAATTGTGTACCCTATATAGGTCTACAGAAAAGTCCGCGATGGCATATACCTATCTCTTAAGGATACACACTATATATTTATCTTTACATAGTATAAAATGAAGTCACTTCCGCTGTCTGTTCGCTTAGATCTTTTAAACTACTCAACGGATTTTAATGCAGTTTTCAGGAATAAATAGAGTGATTCAAGAGGAAGGTTTATATGTATAATACATGTATATTTTAGCATAGCAAAGCCGATAAATTCAAAATTTTGTATTTCATACTAAACGCTAAAACGTACCTAGGGACGAACCCGAGCGAAGCGAGGGTGAGTCTCTAGTTAGGTATATCTTCATGAACCTGCTAGTTATACTTGTCTAATATCATATTATTTGCCTTATTTGTTGTATGTACATTTTAACAAATCTTAATGTTACAACTTTTAAACAAGAATCATTTTTAAGTAGCAAATACCTGTACCTAAAACCACTACCTACTTTATATGAGTCCACATGAAACGGGGATCTTATCTTTAAATCCTAAACTAAACTTAATGATTTTCCTATAATGCCCCTAAAATATGTCACATAAATATTTCTGAAAATAGTTCATGTACAATGACAACGAACTCTTAATTCAAGATAATTTCTTATTATTCTAAAGACAAATTCTTCAAATTTTATAGAAAAGTTATAAAATAATTAAAATATGATTACTAAATAGCGAATACTATTTATAATAACATACATGTTATTAACAAAAAAAAGTGTCTAATTTCTCCAGCAAATACTAGGTCTTATAAAACTTGTTTGCAACCTGTAACGGAAACCGAGAATCTGCGAAGCGACTTTATTTCTTCTTTCTATTAAGTTTCTATTCTTTTGTGATACTTTTTATTTATTTATTTGTGCTTAATATTAATCATATCTCTTGGCTACTTTACCTGTATATGTAATTTTTTTTTTGAGCAGTTTAGCAAAGTTTAAGGACATATTTGTATTTTTGGGCTTCTTCGGAAAGGAAGAAGCCCTCAATTCGGGATATGTTTTTGCTAAATAAACTTGACATTTGGGAAACTATTTTGTTACGTAGATCCTTATTCTTAAGAGATTACCTTAAAACTTTTCCAGCCTTTAATATTCTAGTAAATTAAAGTAATTAATTAATAAAAGCTATCGATAGATTTAAATAAAACGATCTTTTCGGATTATTTCGCGGATTTATTTTGATTTTTGGTTCCCGACGTTTCAAACGCTTTACAGCAATCACGGTCACGGGAGAGACTAAGGTTTTAGACATCTCAAAGGCGTTATAATTATACTCGTTACAGACAGTGCCCACCCACAATTTCTTTTTCAAAATCATTTTTGTAAAATTGTACTGTAGTGGATGTGACAGAAACAATATGAACCAAAGCTAGTTTTTAATTCAGATTACCAGCACAATGAAAATAATTCATTTAGGTTTTCGAGCAATGCGCAAACAAACAGACAGTTTCTAAGTTATCTATATATTATATACAAACAACTTTACTAGTATATTTCATTACCCTAGAATAAGTATCAAAATAATAAAAAAAGGAATTTTTTTTTAAGGTGACATTTTAGATTTTTTATGTATTCGTATTGGTTAACTTGAAAAGATTCCCAAAACTATTGTCTGTTTTTTAATCTCAGAGACAAAACTGACATTACGTGGGTTGCCCGCTTTTCACAATTCGTAAATAGTGATGGCAACTATCGAAAAATAACATTAATAAAATCAAGTGTCGTTTTTTTATAATAAGTTATCCTAAAATAATGTGTAGGTATTTATTTGAAACGTAATAATACAAAATTAATAATGTAAATTTAAATCTAATAATGTGAATTTTAATGATATGCTTTGGAATATAAAACTTTAAAGTGAATCGTCTAATGAAGATAAAAAGTTTCAACAAACTGGTATCGTAGGTACAACACTGCACAAAAGAGCTGACAACATTATTTATAAATTTGACATTTGCATGTGTCAATTTAGTCTCTGAGATTAAAAAACAGATTATAGAAATCATTTAATTCATTATAACAAAATCACATGTGCCTACTATTTTATATAGTATTTTAACTTTTTCTGTTATCATCACTTATTTTAAAAATTTATGTGATTTTTCTTGCACAGACTGATCTTATTATATAAGAGCCAAAATGTCATTTAATTATTATTTAACAAATTATCATACATATTAGTCTAAAGACCATCTAAATAATTACAAAATAATGTCTTCTTACTTAATAATTATAATAATTACTTTTCATTAGAAAGGTGAATTTTTAATTATCCTAAAAGCAATAATTATACCCGTAGGGATGCAATTTTTACTTGACACTTATATGTACATATGACAACATCCTTGAGGTATAAAAAGAATTGTTATTATCGATAGGTATGAGGTATAAAAAATAATTATAAAAAGAAAAAAAACCCGACTGCGTTAGATACTAACTAAAAACATAACAAATCGTAGAAATAGTATTATACAGTTGGAGACATATGTACATAAGTATATACTAATTGTTACGAGTCTTGCTACATTTACGAGGATACGTTACTACGTTTCGCGAATTTATTTAGATTGTTAGTTCCCAACCAACAATCAAAATTAATCCGCGAAAAAATCCGAAAAGATAGGTTCGTTAAATTGTCTGTAGATACACACTGAAGATATTTGCGTTTGATTTTCAATAAAAGTATAAGATTTCAATTTCTTTTAATAAGAAAAGCTATATATGTATGTATGTATATGTAACGAATTAATGAGCTAAAAGCAGGAAATACCTGTGGATTTATAAAGTAAAACAATACATCGTTATTTTTAAGTGCCACGCACTATAAGGAATTGATAATAAATATCATTAAAAAATTTACATTTACTAACATAGGAACAATAATAATCTATCGAATAATACATCAATGAATTATGCCAAAAATATTTTTATTTCAATCATATTCAATTTCAATCACGAATCTCAATGTTCAAATAAGTGCTCTTACTGATAGAAGAATATATAGGTATTTGGCGATTGTATAACGTCATCATAGCACCTAGCTAGCTGCCCTTACATATACGAGTATGTACCATACATTGTCCTGTCCAAAATTTAATTTTATTTGAGATTTTTAATTTATACTATAATTTTCAGTTTTTCCGAAGCGTCGGGTAACTTTACCAATTTTTCAAAAAAGCTATTGCATTTACACTTTTCATCTTTCGGTCCTTTACGATGCCAACAATAATTATAATGAACGTGTAAAATGTTAAGTTCAGCAAATACAAAAGTATAAATTGGTATTGTATTTACCATATACCTATTTTAAAGCTTCTTATTAAAGCTTGTTTTAACTTTACTTTCAGGACGGAAGTCTTTATATAGAAGTGCCTAACAAAATACCGCCATATTTATTACGAAATCCGAACAAATACTGTGTGGATACTTTTATTTTGGAAGACGACAATGGAATCAAGACATCAACCTTCGACGCCCTGGTTTGCTTCACCGAAGATGAAGATGATGCGCATTATTTTCTTAGTTCTTCTTGTAAGTTAATTCATACACTAACTAGCAGTATCAGCGTCTTCGCCCGTCTTTAAACTTCCGATCGCTACCAAACTTCATAGGATTGCCCGCTGGTCTAATCTGAAGATCGCTTGGAAGTTTCATCAAAATTGCTCCAGCCGGTTTATAGTTGATAGAGAACACACATACATACATCAATTTTTATATACATACTACACGGCTAGGATTAGTTAAAATTTAGTTAAAAAATTATGACCGATCGCGCGTGTTTGCTCACGCGACCGGCAGCATTACAGACATAGCTCTGCTGCTCCCACTTCCAAATTTTATTAAATCAAATATTGCAATAGCACTTCTGTAATCGTAATGAATATTTAAAGAAAAAGTTTCATTGAAATTTGTTGCATAGATTTTTAGTTAAATCCGTTCAAACATACATACCAAGAATTTTATATAATTAGTCTATACTAATAATATAAATTTCTTTCAATTTTCAGTATCAAAATTCAAATATGTATGTATTTGATATTTATATTAATGTAAGAAATAATATGAAATATCTAACTTTACATTTCTACGAGATGACGAGAAAAAAACGAAAGAACTATGAGATGGTAATGTATTAAAGCTTTGAATAGAATATAGGCCAGTGATATATATCGTATAAAATACGGTTATATATTATTTAACTTTCAAATCTCAAAACACTTCGCCGTTTGCCGCAATTGCCTGTACTTTTTATTTTGGCTTTGACTGTCTGTCTTGTTCTTTTGTTACATTTTTAAGACTAGGTCTTTGTCATCAATGACTTGTTCAGAAACAAATAGAATCCTGCAGACAGGGGATTAATTTTTTAAAGACAAAATAACCTAATTTTTGTACTAATTATGAATGACTACGTGATTTCAGACTGGGATTCATCTATAAAAAAATACCTTTTTATCTCTCCCGTAACACGCACATATGTTATATAAACAATGCCTACTCTACACCTACAGACATTTTTTTTACTTTGGCGTGACGACAATATGATCTTTTTTTGTTTTTTTTTTTTTAATTTGATTCAATGTCGCAAATATTCCTGTATTAATTACTAGCGACTCACCAAGTTGATTTACGTCCCAAGTTGATTTCCCATATAAACTTCCATCTCCATTTTTACCCCTTTAAGGCATGATTTCCAGGATAAAAAGTATCCTATATCCTTCCCAAGGTCTTAAACTATGTTCTTACCAAATTTTATCTAAATCAGTTCAGTAGATCCAGAGATTATCCTCTACAACGTCACAAACTCACAAATTTTACCTCTTTATAATATTAGTATAGATTATCTATTATAAAAATATATATTAACCAGGCGTCGCTAACATATTAACGTATATTTTTTTCAGGTATGTTAATATCATGCGTGTTTATCTTAGCGACAGTGACAGTATACGCGTGGCTTCCAGAACTACGTAATCTGCATGGCCTGGTTTTGATGGCATATTTAGCAAGCCTTTTTGCAGCGTTCATTAATTTGGGCACCTTGCAAATATTGGTGTCTTTAAACAACATCATGCTTAGCGCCTGTATTACAATGAGTAAGTACATTTTTTTATTACCTATATTTTAAGTGTTTGTACCGGCTAGTTTTATTAGTACCTTCGTATAAATGATTGTCTAAATCGAATAACTGGTTTATTGGACGCTATCGACTTAAATCGCTTCGCTATTAAATACACATTTTACTTTAAGAATACCGAAAAATTTTTTTTTTCTATATATGTATGTATATATGTACATAAAACTTAGAAATTAAGCTTTGTTTTTAAAATAGAGAAAAAAAATGTCTACTTTAAAGTACATTAAGTATTGGTCGTGTGAACAAATAAGCACTAAGGTGACGATTTGTATTAAAAAGATAGTAGAAACGCAAAAATACCGTGGATATTAACAAAAAATGAAACTGCGATATCCAGTTAGATAAAAATACGTTTCATAAGCTTTATAGAAAATTCGTAAAAGCTTTCAATTATTCAATATCCACGCTCCTGTTACGTATATTTTGTAAATGGATTTGTTATCGCTTAATTATGTGATAGCGGATTTTAGATTAGCAGGTTCGGAAAAAGGCTATCCAGTTTATCTGTACTAATATTATAAAGAGGTAAAGTTTTTGAGTTTGTGACGTCGTAGGGGGTACCTAATGTCTGGATCTACTGAACCGATTTAGATGAAATTTGGTAAGAAGATAGTTTATGACCTTAGAAAGGACATAGGATTTATACCGGAAATCATCCCTTAAGGGGGTGAAAATGGGGATGAAAGTTTGTATTTGGAAGCAAGCTAGGGACGAACCCGAGCGAAGCGACGGTGAGTCGCTAGTATATTATGCATTTACAATGTTATTTTTGCTGATGTTATCCTGTGAACCTTTTCGATCGTATGTACGTACGGATGTACATATGTATGTATGAATGTACATATGATGTAATAAGAGATGACAGGATCACGCAGGATGCCCTAGGACGGGGAAGGTTTCGTCTGCTTTTCAGTGGTAGTACTGGCTTTTAGCCGTCCACAGAACCTATTTATTATGCAGGTTGTATGCGTAAATTCATTTTTCGACATCAAAAAAAGTATTCTTTATACGTGGCATCGATTAAATGTGGGAGTGTGTAGAGTTAAATTTTTAAAATAACTTCTGCAATAAAAAAGACTAAAGGGAATAAAAGTATATTTTGTTATTGTATCAATATAGATATTTTAAAAGGCAGTGTTAATTTTTTTAACGTCAATGAAAACAAGTCAGCTTCTATAACTTTTATTTAATTAAAATATAGGTTAATAACATTGTAAATCACAATCAGTCACGATCATTTCGATTCATTGGCGTAAAATAAATAATTAGAAGTATGTTAAAAATAATAATGATTCTATTAGTCAATTTTAGTAACAAAAATAGTTAATAAACTTAGTTTTCTTTTTAATATTATATACAGATATTCTATCCACGTGTTTGTTTTTTTTTTGTATGATCCAATTCCATTTCTTTATATAAAGAGTATTTAAACAACAAGATCTAAAACTTATAATATAATAATAAATATTTTAAGCAAAAGCGGTAATAACGATATGCTATATGCGAAAACATAATCATATGACGTCAGTGTACATAATAAGTATACCTATGTTTTGACGTACAAAAATATTTGTGTATCAACTATGTGTTTAACAAGATATTTTGTGTCATTCGACCTTTTAATCTTCGATCAAAAACGTCACTCTTATATTCAGGGCTAAAATAAATTTCATAAGTTTTGGAAAGTGCCCAATTATACTGGCGACACACTATTAATGAAAAAATCGGGTATCAGCTGATATTATTATGTTGTATAGATAATTTTTAAATAAGTTTGTGTTTTAGTTGTAAAAATTAGGCAAATTAAAAAAAAGTAAATTTTGTTTTATATAAAATAAAAATTGAGTTGGATTCGTGTAAGGAGGTTTTGTAATACTGTCTTTTTTTTGTTAAAACTCTAGGTCCAAAACTTTAGAGATATAACGGGTACCTACATATTTTTTTTTGTATATTTTTATTTTGTCCAATTTTCGTATATTTTCTAAAACATATACCGTAAATTCTATATTACATAAAATATTGCCCACAAAAACTCGCATTTAAAACGTGGCATAATACACTTGAGGAAACTTGTGTTTTTTTAATTTTATAATATTGTATAATCTTTCAATTGCATCGGGTAATTTGGAGAAAATAAAGTCACTCAAATAATATACGATGGACGGATCCTAAAAAGGTTTTTCTCTTCAGGAATGAAACCCTACAAAGTACTATTACATATGTAGTAAGTATATGATCCAAATATATATTATACAAGCATTGCCCACGGCTCTGCCCGCGTTCAGATGACCAAAAACCAAATTCTTAGATTTTACATATTAGTATACTCTTACATTGCAGTTTTTGTATTTTTTCTCAGAAATGAGACATTTTCCCACGGTAAAAAGTACCCTATATGTTGACCCGGATAGCCAGCTATTACCATACCAAATTTCATCAAAATCCCTCCACTGGTTCTTCTATGATGCGGTAACAGACAGACAGACAGACAGACAGACAGACAGACAGACAGACAAAAACTCTAAAAACTATAGATTCAGCCTTGGTATCGATAATAAAGTCTATTTCAATAAGATTTTCCAAAATATATTTAATGTACAGATTCGGATTAGTTACAATTTTATTATAGGTATAGGTATGTATACATAGATAGATTTTTAATAAAAAAAATATTATAGGATTTTCCTTTTATAATACATGTTGATTATATAAATTCTAAGTTATTACCATAAGATACAATTATTGATTGTACTTTACTAATCAATTCTACACATTATGGTAGAATGACTAACAACACGCTCAGTGATTACTAACAACTACGCGTGCTTACGCGTGTATTTTTTGTTTGCATTGTTTATGTACGATTGTAAATTTCTATTAACAACTCAAATTGTACGTTTGGACTCAAAACATAATTATAACTCAGGTCGATATTTCTGAGTCAGGTCGTAGGTACCTACAATAATTCTCACTTACAATTAATACCTAAATGGCAAACGTTGAGATGAAAATAGAACGGTTCTAGGTTAGATGGCTAGGAAATAAAACT
This sequence comes from Brenthis hecate, assembly GCA_951806755.1. Classification (NCBI taxonomy): domain Eukaryota; kingdom Metazoa; phylum Arthropoda; class Insecta; order Lepidoptera; family Nymphalidae; genus Brenthis; species Brenthis hecate. Next base: position 14,836,209 of record OX638252.1, read on the forward strand.
ATATTCTAGTCACTAAAGTTCTACCTCTGCAGATCTTCCAAATGTACTGTTTATTTAAACTCGATGTTGTTTTGACGGTCTTTCAATGGATTTGGCTATTTTTGGGGATCCTTTTAAAAAGTTAACGGAATTGGAAAATTCAAGAAAATCTGAAAGTGCTTTTACAGACAGATATTATTATGTAGAAGTAAAACACTCTTGCTTCGCTCAGGCCCTAACTTTTGCATTGATCAAAAATATATCTTTACATCATTTGCAGTGGAAATCCATAGTGTCTAAGTATAACAAATGTTTAATAGACAACCCATTGTCTTATCTCCTTTATCGGTAACAAGAGGGCTATATTTCGCTAAAAGAATTGGCATGGCAATGGCGAATGGTGGAAAGTAGTTTGCATTCTAGTCACAATGCATTCGTTTTATAACGTATTGAATGTGTACAGTGTACACATACTTTCATATTTAAAACATTAATTAGCTTTGGCAATATTTTGTCTTGTACCTAAATAAAAAGTATCTCTCTCGAAATAAAATAGCAGAGAATTTTAATATTTCGAGCGCCCTAACGCTTAGCAATGCACCCCTACTTTACTATATTTTGTTCAAAAACATCCAAATAAACGGTTACTAAACTCAAATTTTTGAATCTATCGGTTGAAATTAATTATTGCCTCCTTAGATTGTTATTTTTGTATTGAGGTTATCAATGGTCATTTTATTTCAATTAAGATTCGATAAGGAAGCGATGGACCAATAATGGATTTTTAAAATTGAATCGAATTTTAATTGATTCTTCTCTCATACAGCTCGTTATATTTTATTTTCTCGACAAAACTCAAAAATCTTGAGAGATTTAAAATGATAACCTTTTATTAAAATAACTAACTACTTACTGCATTATGGATACATTAAATACTAGGTTAATATGGCGCTATCTTCTTTGAAAATGTCTAACTTTTAAAAATTAGAAATCGGAACAATATTTTATATATTGGTACAATTGATTTTCCATATCATTTCTGACAAAAGTAGTTACTTTTTAACTAACTGCCATATTTCAAGATAATGCTTTGCAAAGTAATATAAATTCCAAATTAATCCTTTTATATATGAAATGTTTTCAATTTAAATATGTAGTAAAATGTAAAATGTATTTTAAATAATACGAAAACTTAAATTTTATCTGTGCAATCATTTTTCCAAAATTATACTTTAAGATCTGATGCCATTTTGTTCCAAAGTCTTGAATTAAATAAAAAAGAATAGGAAAACTAATAGAATCGATATGTTAGGTAACGACAAAGATACCTTTGACATTTAGCGAATGCAAGTTATTGGAATTTTTCATACTACCTATAACTGGCATATAGACATTAGGCATGACGCCTTCGTATTGCGTCAATTATAATGTTTCCTCCACCACGAATTTAGATGGCAGTTGCCACTTTACATTTTTTTAAGTTACCGTCAAATACTACAAAACTTTATAAAGTTAAATTAAATAGTTACCGAGTGTTGCGGACTCTCCGATTCAAAAAACTCGAACAGATCGGACAATGAAAACTTGATACTTGAATGATTGATACACTTTGTTGATTTTATATATAAAAAACAATAATAAAATGCCTTCTTGTTGTTGTTAATTACCCAAATAATTCAAACAATATACATGTACCAAAATATCATATAACCTAATTGACTACCTACTTTGTCTTATTTGAAGTCGATGATTTTAAATAGTGCGACAGACATGTACAATTGTACATTTAATATAATAAAAATGATGTTGTTACGATTGAAAAATATATTATGTATCTATATAACTTTTAATATAAGTTCGTGAGACGTAGTGTATATTTATTACAAAAAAATCACTGTAACGAATCATAAAAACGTAATCGAATCGTCAGACGTGGCAATACGTATCTAAAGATTTAAGTATGTTTTTATGGAAAAAAAATCCGTTAACAAAAAGTACAAGTAAAAGATGATCATCTCGTCCTCTGAGTACTGAAGATAAGTAGCATATAGCGTTCAGAGGAAGAGATGATACTCTATCATTTCAGCTTACCACAAAATGAATAACGTGAGCTTTCAAAATATCATACATCTCTTGTATCGTGTATTCTTCACTCTAAAACATTAAGTAAATTAATAATTGAAACACCAGTATACTGAATTATATAAAAACATATGTACAATGTACATAATATATAATTCTTAAGCCAGCTCATGCTTCTATCTGTTCTTTATGCAAATCGGTCCTACTGTTAACGTATGCTTGATTCCCACACATTTAATAATAAACATTTAGTATAGTAAGCTCAAATATCTTCCCATTCATAATATTTTAAACTTAAGTTAGCTTTTACCTGCGGCTCCGCCCGTATAGTCTATTTATGTATACCTAATATTGCTAAGCTTCTAAGTTCGTAGCGTGCTGTAAGAGAGAAACCTTCCTCGATAAATAGAATAACGCGTTCCAACAAACAAATAACAAACTCTTCACCTACTAGTATATTTTACTTTAGATTTATGGATGATAGGAACATTTCTTATAGGATACTAACAGAACCAGCGGCTTCGCCCGCGTTCAATCCACAAAAAAACTCTTTTGCTTTATGTTATATAGCAATATAAATAATAAAAATTTTTTTTTTTTGAATATTGTTCACACAAATTTTAAAAAATCGCAATTAAAAAATGGGGTGTGGGGGAAGGATGAAAAATACTTTACGATCTAATCCCATACCTACCAAATATATACAAAGAAAACATTAAAATCGGTCGAGCCGTTTCGGAGGAGTGCGACCACAAACACCGTGACACGAGATTGTTATATATTAGTATATTTTTACATAATTTACGGAAAAGAATAAAAATTGCGTTCTTTCAGAAAAGTGACTAATATAGATAAACTTTAAAAGCAAAACCTTATCTAAATACAAAATTTGATCCAAATCTTTACAACCGCTTCCGAGATACAAGAAATTTTATATGTATGCAAGAATTGCTTATTTAATATGTACCTATTACAAGATTATTAGTTGCAAATTATTTCATAACATATACCTACTTACTTAATGCTGTTATATAATCTCAAATTAAGTTCCTCTTAACACAGGTCACATTACACTGTACTAGCTCTTGCCTAACAAATTAAGTCAAGGATTTTAAGAAAGTAGGTATATTTTATAAGTAAACATAAGAAGACACACATAAGTAATTAAAAACGTCATATACTCGTACAATAAGTTAAATTTTTATCTCACGCTTTATATATTTCAAACATAAATAATAATAAGAAAAAGAAGCTTTATTGATAAAATAGTTGTGAAGTTGATATCTTCCCATAGTTGCCTTCCAGTTCTATCATCAGAAAGACTTCACGATACTATATTGTATAATAATAATTAATACGGTCCCATTTCGCTGAATTTATGTATCTAACATCTCAATCGGCCTTGTAACCTTGTAATCACGTATTTTGATTTATTCTAACATGTGCATTGTGTAGAACTCAAATTAAGCATTTAACATATTTTTTCTTTCTCTGGAAAAATTTTTTGTATATATTTTACATGAACACTTCGTTTTATTATCACTTACCATTCAAACGAAACTACTTTGGCTGATCTAAGATGGTACTTAATAAAACCCTAACACTAGGTGATTATTGATGACCGCTCTTCAACATTCACACCGTCAAGAGTGTAAAATAGGGGATGAAAGTTGGCTAATCAGAAACGTGCACTGATGGGAAATCCCATAGGCACACTGGTAGTGTATCATTAAATATGTGTAGTGTATCATTATTATTATTATTATTATGCAGTTAAACATTAAAATATACGCTTATGCAAAAACTTTTTATTGGGTTCACGCATTACGAAAACTGAATATTCAAATGAAATTGTTGTTTTATTTTTATTCAGAATAAGGTGAATTCAAAATAATATTTAAAATTTTCATTACTTTAAAAGGATGTTTGTTCTAGCGTCGCTAATACTTTTTGGTATAATTTCTAGCCACACCTCATAATATTACTCTCATATCACTTAAAACATATCAAATATAATTGACCGCAGTGGAGTTCCACAATTAATTACCTAAATTGAACATAAAATGTTTAGACGTCCAGACATTTTCATGGCGTGATAAATTTATAGCTCTTTCTCACATTGTTAATCACTTTTTTTATAGTGCTACCTTAGATTTTATTTTTTTTACCCGACTGCGCGACGCAAGGGAGGGTAATGTGTTTATCAGTCTATGTATATATGTATGTTTGTTCCTATGTGGCATTCTAAAAACCAAACACGTGAGCCGATTTTGATGATTCATGTGTCGTTAGATTCGTCTTTTAATAACGCGAGTGTTATATAAAAATAGTTATAAATTAAAATCGCGCATTTCAAATGCAAATTAGTGTCTTTTTCAAAAAAAACTATCAAACCAATCGAGTGGGATATCAAACTAAAGGTTTTTAAGAGGCGATCACAAAAATATAAACATATGTTTAAAAGTAGTTTAGGACAAAAAGTTGTTAAATATTACTTCAAATATCTAATTGGCAAAAACTAAAAAGCTATAAATACAAATTATACCCGCGATATGAACATACGTGTGTCTCCGACTGCATAATACTATATTCCTTCGTCAACTTGTTTTTATCTTTTTAGTTAGCTTTTATGCAGTCGGGTTTTTATTGTATAGTTGTTACCTTATTTTATTTTTATAAATTTTATACCTGGGCGACCAAGCTTCGTTCGGCGTTTTTTTTTGTGTTTCAGAAAAGGTATAAAATTGCAGTTTTTTCAGAAAATACACTAAACTCAAAAACAAAACCTTATCTGAATAGAAAATTTGATCTAAATCGTTAGAGCCGTTTCCAAGATACAAGAAATAATTTTATATGTAAATATACAAAAATTTCTCAATTAATATTATAAGACTAAAATCAGAATCATCTGACCTTCGGCGTAGTTAAACGCCATTAGATTATTCAAACGGTAGCAGCGGCGGGCATAATGCGCGGGCAAATCTTTTTGCGTCAAAATACCGAGAAAACGAATTTTACCCAGATATAAGACTAGCTAGATCGATTTTTCACCCACTATATAGCAAACATCGAAATCGGTAAAGCCGCTTACGAGAACATGATTACAAAAAAATATATACAAGTGTTGCTCGTTTAATAGTATAGGATACCTGAACTGCTTGGTCTAGTGGCTAACAAGTACAACTGCAGATCTGGATTCGAGTCTCAAGTTGAACCAAGTTATTGTTTTTTTTGCTAAGAAATTTTCAGTAGCGATCTTCGGAGAACATATTAAACCAATGCCAGTAGTTTCGAATTCTATTCGGTGTATGTCACAGTTACACATTGTATCAAAACAAAATGTAGAAAGCAGGTTAAATTGTGAATTTAAATGATATTTTAATGTAATTATATTACATTTTCAATAACATCAAATAGGTTAAAATGTCAATTGCAACTTAAGACGTAGGTAATGGTCATTATAATGCGACTTACGCATTTCAAGAATATATGTATGTACATGTACCTATATTTAAGATACGAAATCAGGGGTAGATCAATGGTTAATGGTAACAATTAGGAAAACGAGTGAAGCGGGGTCAAATCCGGGTCTCGTACCTCTGATATTTTCATGTACGAATTTTATTACAAATGTTGAATCATGAGATATATGTATACGTGTAAGGCAAGCTGAATAAAAGCTTTTAATATAAAAAAAAAACAATTAACATAGTAAACAAAACTTTTCCGTGCAAAGATTTGAGTTATCACCGTCATCTGTTATACTGTTATCGAAGTGATTCTTCTAAATTAAATCGGGTGGTATTTTTATAGCTGCCTTGGAAGCTAAGATTATAATAAATTCTCTCTCTATGAATGAGCTCGAAAACATTAGTTAATGGTTGATCTTTGATCCAAACATTGATGTCTCAACTCTCAGCGTGATTTAAAATGGGCTATTTTTGGAAACGATGTTTTATCTGTTTTGTTGTTTTGCTTAAGTGTTTATTTGTATATAGCTTGACAACACCCATAAATAAGCACACCAGGCAATTTTATGGAATTTTATATTTTTAATTTGCATATTACAGACTTAAACCAGCGCCAATGACGTGAAAATAATTATAAGTACAATGACACCGGGTCATAATGAACCGGATTTTATTGGTAAATTTTCGAAAAAAGGAAGAAGTTACCTTAATTTTAATAAATGTTTATCAAATAATGGCTTCTTATATACTTATGTAACAAAATGAAAATAATATGAACATATATATAAACCATACTTTTATTAGCTTTTCCGGTAACATGTGTAAAATCAATGATAAAAACATACCATAGATAGATAGATACTTTATTGAACACCACAAAGAATTATACAAAAAGAAGATATAAACAATAGATGATGCACAGGGATATATATATATATATATATATATATATATATATATATATATATATATACAAGAATTGCTCGTTTAAATATATTAGATATGACACTATCTATATTAACTACTAGCGACTCACCCTCGCTTCGCTCGGGTTCGTCCCTACTTACGTTTTAACGTTTAGTATCAATTTCTCAGAGATGAAATATTTTCCCGCTGTTAAAAGTATCTTATATGTTGACCCGGATAACCAGCTATCATCATACCAAATTTCATCAAAATCCCTCCAGCGGTTTTTCCGTAAAGCAGTAACAGACAGACAGACAAAAATTCTAAAAACTATAGATTCGGCCTCTGTATCGATAAAATAAACATTAAGATTTTCCAAAAAATATATACTGTACAGATTCGGCGTTACAATTTTATTATATATATATGTATAGATGTATTTTATATTTTTTAAATTCAGCACTTATGTTAATTTGTAGGAAGTTTTTATAAATTGTTTCCATCCTCATTAAGCTATTGTTCATTTAATTCGCATACAAACGTGATGTTTGCACGTGACGAGTAGTTTGTAAAAATCCTATGAGTTGTTGTTTATTTTTACCGATGAAGTTAGGTCATACATACAATATGTCTAATTATCACCAACTAACGATTTATTCCCCATACTAACTTGCATCCCTATACAAACTTGCATCCCCGTTTTTACCCCCTTAAGGGATGATTTCCAAGATAAAAATATCCTATGTCCTTCCCAGGGTCTCAAACTATCTTCTTACCAAATTTCATCTAAATCGGTTCGGTAGAACCAGAGATTACCCCCTACAACGTCACAAACTCACAATTCACAAACTTTACCTGTTTATTATATTAGTATAGATTACACTATACTATATAAAGTGATTTATACTATAATAATAAATACTATGAAAATCGGCCGGTTATTAATAAATTTTATGACGTTTTTATTTTAACAAGTTCGGAGAGGGGGACAATTTGATCCAAACCATCTGTTTTGTAGGACAATATTTTTTTCTTGTTTAATGTTGGGTTATCTCATGATTAAATTGTAAAACAACCTGTTAGTAATATATTTTATACAATCACCATTTCGACGTCTTTCGTATCAATCCACAATTGTATCTACCAATATCAAACATTCGTAGAAAGAAAAGTTGGGTGTCTCGTCAAAACGAAGCTACTCGTGAAGTTTTAGCCTGTCAGCATTAAAAAAACTGTTGGGGACTGTAGGCTGATACTTTCTTATCATTTTTTTCTGGATTGAAGTTGGAATTTAAAAATCTAAGTTCTTAATTCTAGTATAATTAAGCATTAAAATTGTATGTAATTTTAATTTATTTAATGATAAATTTTATTTATTTCAGCTTTCATCATTTATTTTTCATTGCTATCCGCGTTCTTCTGGTTAAACGTCATGTGTTTCGACATTTGGTGGACTTTCAGGTATGTAAAAATTTACAAATGTCAAATACTAAGGTTCGTCCTGTGGTTGAAATATAAGGCATAATTATTGTTCAAAAAGAATTTACTTATCTATAAAAAAATCTGTTTCCAAATTTTTTTATTAATAACATTAAAGCTGATCAATAAGAACTAAATAAAAGAATAAAATAGGCGGGAAAACAGAGAAGAAAATGGTACTGAACAGTTTTGTCTTTGTCTATTTTTATATAGGAGATATGATGCTGGTTGAACTTTTAAATACATAATATTTATAAGCGAATGCTTATAAAAGGTAGATAGTACATACATACTATATAATCATAGTATTAAAACCTTTTTGATTTGTTTGACTTCGACCATCTTATCACAAAGTTGCCTCAGAGCTTGTTATACCTACTAAATAGAAGTTACTCTCCTACACATACGTATGTAAAAGAAACTTCCATTTAAAACATTTTTAAAATATAATTAACTTATAAAATTTTAGTGGCAAACGCGGCATGGCCACAGAGAAGAAGTCAATACGTGCAAAATTTTACGCATACTGTAAATATGCGTTTGGAGTTCCTACGATACTCACCGCTTTGTTAATTGGCTTGGAGTTTTCTGGACTGCCACGTCGACCATTCTTACCGGCAATAAGGCTAGAAGGATGTTTTCTATCGGGTATGTTTACTTTACATAATCATAGAGGATAGCGACTCACCCTTGCTTCGCTCGGATTTGTCCCTAGCTTGCTTCTCAATACAAACTTTCACCCCCATTTTCACCCCGTTAAGGGATGGTTTCCGGGTTAAAAAGTATACTATGTCCTTTTCAGGATCTCAAACTATGTTCTTACTAAATTTCATTTAAATTGGTTCAGGAGATCCAGAGATTACCCCCTACAACGTCACAAGCTCACAATCTCACAAACTCACAAACTTTACCTCTTTATAATATTAGTATAGATAGACAAAGAACATTCTAGTATTCGGAAATTTGAAAACTTTATTCTTTTCTGGGAATTGTTTGGTCGCTCTCTCACTCATGATCATTTACAGATTTAAAAAATTTGTCATTTATCTCACATGTCTATTGAAAACTGTCTTGGCATTGATTTTTAAGCATAGTTTAGGCTTGATGTAAAGACGTTCTACACTTTCTACTATTCAACAATATGAAATAAGTTCTCATATAATCGATATGTAATATCAGCGATGTTAAATATAATATTAAAAGAATACTTCTATTATCACTTTCAGGGCACACTAAATTACTCTACTTGTATGGACCGATCGTTATAATAACCGTAGTCAATTTGATTTTCTTCACATTAACTGCCTTAAAAATAGCGGAAATTAAGAAACAAACGTCAGTTTTGAAGACTGGAGAGAGTGCTACACACGACAAACAGAAAAGTGAACGGCAGAGGTAATACTAATATGATATCACATTATAAAATTATCTTTGTTCTTAAATTAATGAAAGCCCCGCCAAATTAATATTAAATAGAGCTAAATACATAATTACGTCATTAGCAACGTTGTATAAAAATGCATACAATAGGCGATCGCTTATTTTTTTTTACCTGACTGCGGCGAAGCCCAAAGGAGGGTTATGTGTTTGATCTGTATGTATGTATATACCTATTATATATAATTACTAAATGGTAAGCCGGCTGATTTTAATGATTCATACGTCGTTAGATTCGTCTTGATAACGCGAGTGTCATGGGGAAACAACGCGAGTATCATATAGGTTTCATTAAATGTCAAAAGGCGGATCAGAGGCACGAAATTGTGTCTTGAAATTTTTTTTGTCCGAACCAATCGAATTGGGTATCCAAATACATGTTTTAAGATGCCATTACAAGAATATATACAACTTATATGTTTAAAATTAATTCAATAAAAAAATATTAAATAAAACTATAAATATCTAACTGATCAAAACTAAAAAGTTGTAAATAAAAAAATATTTACAAAAATAAAAAAAAACCGGACCGCGTAAAAAACGGCACGGCATGTTATGCAGTCGGAGACATACAAGTTTTATACTAACTGCGAGTCTCGCTACATGTGATTAACTAATTACTGTATATTTTTTATGTCTCCGACTGCATAATACTGTGTTTCTTATTCAACTCGTTCTCATCTTTTTAGTACGCTTTTTACGCAGTTGGATTTTTTGTTAGTTTTGTAAAAAATCTTTAACGAAAATGCTGTCTGAAACAAAAATATTTCTCAAAAATACCAATTTTCATGACTTTAATGATTTCATTCACAGTTCTATCTGTCAACTCTGAGCCCATATCCCGACTATTATATGAAATTACGTACGAACCTTCTCGCGTTTCATCTCACATGCTCCGAATTGACAATGATTGTTTCAGCATTGGAATCTATTTCAGGTTGCTTCTTTATGTCAAACTCTTCGCTGTGATGGGAGTAAGTTGGATTTTGGAGGTGATCAGTCACATATTTCCTGAAGCCAATAAGATCTGGTGCTTCACTGACGCATACAATGTACTCATCGGTCTACTCGTGTTCATTATCTTTGTTTGTAAACGCAAGATTTTCAGACTTATGAAGAAAAGGTGAGGCTATTATAATAATGTCTAAAATAAAATATATTAGTAATGCTTTACTCTGTTTTCTTATGAATCGGTGAGCGATGCATTTCCGAAAGAACATAGTAACTAACCATTTTGATTTCCGTTTTGCATCAAATAAAGGAAAATGAAAAGGGCTTGCATTTTCCGTGCACACTGACATTTTCTATCAAACATATAGATAAGAAGTTATAAAATCGTTATATCCTGCGAACTTCCGACCATTTCTCTGGCCGATAGAAAGTCTGCAGTGTGTTATTCTAAGTGTTTGGTGATGGTTTCTAATTCTCAGGATATAAGGGGGGTTCTATTGAACAGATTTAGCTTTTAAATGTCAGAATATTCAAAAACATATTCTTTACATCATAATTTTTAATCAATGTATTTTTACATACAAATATATGTATATAAATAAAAATATACAATATGTGTATGTGAGACTTGTTGTTGTCTTAACAAAGGTGAGTGAGATTAAGAACAATTTTTTATCTCTAATTCAATAATAAAATAGTTCAAAATACGATATTACATAAACCATTATACTCATAGACATGATAAAATTAACAATAATTATCATATAAGGAATTAGTAAGTTTATGATAGCTAAGAATGAGATATTTTAATTTTGATTAGGATCAAAGATGGAATTTTACGGCGGAATGAATCAAGAGGAAGCATAATGATACCACAAAAGCTATATATTACAAGAAATCTACGGGACTACCAGCAGAGAGATAGTCTAGATACTATCAGAACTTACTGCCATGACACAGATAGTAATAAAGACATGAATACTACAAATTTATAAAAATTAAGTATTAAAAGTTTCACTGCCATAAAATTTGAAGCTCTTTTGTTATTTTTATCAAAACTATAATTAGTTAGCCAAGACTGTAACATGAAAGATTTTTTCAAATAATCCGACAATGGTAAAATAATCTAATCAGAAATTGAAAAACAGAACAGAATTTAAATAAAGCAAAATATGTTTGAATGAAAAAATATTTCAAAGAAGGAAAACTTAAGAAGAGAATTAGCACCCAAGGTATAAAATATAAATGGATTATAAACGTAAAGGGAATTTTGAAGGCTTTGCTTCTTTGGCGGTTATAACTAACATTTCTACGCGAAATAACATTGCAGTTATATTATAAATTTTAGAAACAGCTTTTATTCATTGTATTATTTCATAATACCACGAAGATATTATTAATTTGATGGATTTTACTTAAGCACTTATATATTTTTTTTGTTTTTGGATTACATGGATTCATTTTGATTATATTATTTATATACATAAATGTACATAAATAATATTGTGCACATAAATAATTATTTTTCTTCTGTTAAAAAATTGTTGCGTATGAATTTTTCTTAACTTATTTCTGGTGGTCTGTTGGTACTTCGATATGTGATTAATTCAACACTAATATTTGGGAATTAGCAGTGTGTGTTTGTAATTATGTGTTAACCCAACTTCATTTAATTTTATTTTATTTCCAGATACAAACAAGTCCGAGGTGGTTCAATGTCAAAGAGCCAATCTTCTACACGAACTTACTCCACAAGAGACGAATTAGCACTTACTTCGCGGAACTAAAAACCAAACATTCTTCATAATATAAACCTTTACAAATGGCTGGAACAAATCTTTTATTTAGGTTCTTGGTTAACAGCTAATACATGAAAAATGGCAACATTATTATAATTCTTGAATGATGTGAACGAAATAGGAGATTTGTGTCTTGGAAATAAATTTCTATGGATAATTTGTTTAAAGAAATGATAATATTGCCTCCATTCTTGACACTTGAATGACTATTAACAAATAGATCAATTAAAAAAGAAAATTGAAAAGTTAAAATATTAGCACGCACCATGGAATGATACATATCCATATCCCTGAAATAAAAATGTGATTTTAAATACAAACAAATTTTTGTGTCTGATAGTCTCAAACCTATTAAATTTGATGAATCGTATGTTACATACATATACGAGTATTTTGTACAAATAAGCTTAATTGACTTGTAAAGAAATGAAAGCTAGCAACACATTGATACAAGTTAAAAGATTAATAGTAAATGTAGTATTTAGAATTTCTAAGTCATAATATTTTTAATAAGATGTTTCATTCATGATCCCCTTACAAGACAATTCCACGGTTTAGAAAATGCTAAGTAACGATTTTTAACAGCTTTTATATAGAAGCTCCATGAAGGTGGTTGCTATGCATGACATTTAAGTAAATATACAATTATAAATAAGGGGATAAACGTACATTTACAAGCTTTTAATAATATTATCATTTTATTGTATTATAGCTTAATGAAAAAGCTTATTTTATATTTATTTAATTTTTTCACAACGAGTATGGTACTTTTCTTCTAGTCTCGGAGAAAAAAGACATCTCATTTAATTATGTTATACCTACTTTTTAACTGTTTTTTGTTTATTTTTATTATTGTTACGTATTTTTGATTAAGTACCTAATGAACTGTACTTTATTAATTGTAATGTGCCTAGTAATAGTATGAGAGTTCAAGATTTTCTTTGCAAATTTACAATATGACGATGATATCAGTGGAAAGTCTGATTGTAATACGCTATAAATTGCAAATTAAATATTCATATTCGGTGGTGAATTTTAGAATTGACCGATATATTTTTATTCGTTTTTTAAACATGTAAAACGCTTTCTCTTTATATTGGCAAAAATCTAAGAACATAAAAAAGGACATGACTTTTTTCTAATCTTAAAATAGAAGTATTTATTAAAATCTTCAGTAAGATCTGATGCTGTAAAGAAAAATCCATGGAGAATATTAGTACATAGATATATTTCACTTAACTACATAATATGTACATTGTACATACATAATATCATGTTTGGACCTTGATTCCATAAACAGATAAGGTCTACAAACCTCAGTGTCCTAGATTTTAGATCCTTTATAGACTAAATATTAGACTAATAGACATCAAAATAAACTACGAACCAATTTCTTAAGTATTTTTCGAAATATTTCTACCTATTATAGTAATACTTTAATCTTATTATATATGTCAACCACAAGTATAATTTCTTTTATAACTTAATGTTATTTTGTTACTATAATAATATGTAATCAAAATTATGGATGTAATATTGGAATATACTTTGATCTCACAGAAATACTGCATTTCATATCATTTACATAGGAATATAATATAGAAATACTATTAAATTCTAAATCTATGCACACGAAGACATGACGTTCTGTAGGAATTACAATTTGAAGATGAATATACTATATTAATAAATTTTCTGTTAGAATGTTTTTGTATAAAATGTGTACTATGTATAAGTTATCATATATAATAAAAAAAAAACATATTTAAAATCGATCAACAATACTACTAGATAACGTGTCACATAGAAAATTAAAGCTAAATTCTATCCGCGCGAATTAATGCACTTATACAGCTACATTTGTATACTAACGAACCAAGACAAAGTCTTATAATAGTTTTATTTTCAACCTAACCAACACCATAGCACCTTGTAATAAAGTCACAAATCTTCAAATCATCATTTAATACACTTACGATCATTTCGTAAATTTTATAATATTGCTGTTTGCTTCTTTGAATTTCGCCAAACGTTCTTAGCGGATTTAAAATTATTCAAAATTTCATTTTTATATTAATCTTAAAATATTGACTTAATCTACATGTACGACGAAAATAAAACACTTCGTCCCAAAAATTTCTTCTTCGCGCATCATTGTTGCAACTTTTAAATACACATTGCGGCACTGTGAACGTGTTTACGCTGGCAGTGTTTCAATAGAACTAATCGAAATATACGCTCACTTTGCAAGTGAGCTTATATTTACTGAGACGGATTTCTTACACCGACGCGATATCTAGTAGTATTGTTGATCGAAGATAAAATATGATTAACAATCAAACTGAAAGTTAATATTCAAAATAAAAAATAATAATTTCGAAGTTGGGAAGTTAGCGGTGCTACACTCTCCTGTCTCGAACAGCACTTAAAGCCGATCCTGCGCCTTAACTCTCACCGGTTCAGTTGAAGTATGATCCCATTGGATTTGAGAGTGAAATAAGCAAAGGAAAATTGTCCAGGAAAACCATACATATACATTTTACAATATATAGTACAACTGTGGAAAAGAAACAATGTAGTGTAGTGCACTTCCATGGCTTACCTCCTCGAAAGTCAAGAGTTCCTTCCCTAATATATGTTTGTATTGACCATAAATTATCCTTGTCTCATGTTTCTATGTCTACATTATGTTTTCGTGAACGTGAAAATGTTTCAGATTCACAATTAATTAACTTAAACATTGTTAGCTTGACATTTAAATACTTATTTATATAGTGCTGTTTATTGTACAATAAGCTGCTGATGTAATTATATATAAATAAATTAATTATTTAAAGAAAAAATTAAAAATATATAAGTAATAAGTATTTCGTGTTTTTAAAATTAAATAAAAAAACTTAATTATGAATACTCTGCTACTTCATGTGATAGTCATTATAGATTGTATGACACTTGATTTATAACTTACAAATAAAGTTATTGAAAATTATTATTAGCTATAACATAATGTTGTCTATACTAATATTATAAATAGGCAGGCTTTGTTTGTTTGTTTGAATGCAATAGTCTCAGGAAGTTCTAATCCGATTTAAAAAAATATTTTTGCATTAGATCGCCCGTTTATTAAGCAAGGCTATATGCAATATAGCATTTATCTAGTCTATCTATTCCATACTAACGGTTAAAACGTACCTAGGGACAAACCTAAGCGAAGCGAGAGTGAGCCGCTAGTAGAAAATAAAGCTAATATTATCATTTACTTTATGTATTTAAACAATACACAATACACTTAAAGATAAGAAAATATTGTAGTGTTTTATGATATCACTAGCACTGCTTACTTCCTGGAGCGTCAAGAGTTCGATTCTTTAATACACGTTTATATTGACCATACATTGTTCTTATCCGATTTTTGTTAAAAACAAATGATTTTTTTATCTTATTTTATAAAGTGATTATCTATATATATGTGTCGTGTCGTACGTAAAAGACAAAATAAACTTATAATAATTTTTTATGAAATAAATTATTCTTTATATGTATGTAATTAATGTGTTAGTAATAAGTTTTCATAATAAATTTGCACCTACCTCAATATTTATTTTATTTCAAGTTGCAACTATCCTTTTTTTCATGTTGAGAAATGCATTTATTTTATCCACTATAACTTTACGGAACCTTCCCCGTCTTAATGGGACAAGATCGAATGTTACAGCTATCCTTTTTTTACTGTCGGGAAATGCATTTACGCATACCACCTGATCCCTCTGGTTGTGATGTGGGGCTCACCGGCTAGAAGAGCCGGTACTACCCACTAAAACCCGATATTCTCCTTCTCTCCGCCTTAATGGGGCGCCGCAGGATCGCTTGCGCATAACTACTACAGCGCTCCGGCGGCAGGTCTGCCTAAGCATTAGGCAGACCACCAAACCAATGGGGCTGCTCCCCAGTCCACTCTGCTACGGCAGAGAAGTACCCGGAGCAGCCCTGTTAAACATCACTGCCCACCGATTGATATAGATTGTACACACAGCTTGTATTACATAGGTATTAAGTAATTTATTATTTTTCAATTGTTTTTTTTTTAATTTTATAATTTTGACATTATATTATCACATTCATAAATTATTTGATTTTATTGTTAAATTTGAATTATCTATGAACTTATTATTATTGCTTTATTAATTTTGTACTTGCTAATTAAATTATTTTAAAATTCATTAATGTTACTGACGTGATAATGCATGTTGTGATAACCTATAATTAAAAGAACATTTATCTAATTGTTAACATATGAATACCATACTATATTAATGTATCTTTTATTGGTTATCCCTTAATAAATAAATAAAATATGCGCCACATCACCAGTTCTCTTCATCTTAGAAATCCTAAGGCAAATTCTAAGGAACTTTCTTGAACATAGCTAGAGTGTCAGATGTTTTTTTCATCAGTGTCATCAGAGTTTATGACTCAACACTAGATACAAATTTATAAGTTTTTAGTAAAAAAAAACCTTCTAAAGTCTACAAAATCACTTCAAAATAATTATTCCACATCTACTGGTGGTTTTTTTTTAATTTATATGGAATCATATCCGATGTATTTATTAAAAATATGTTATGGTTATTGGTTTAATAATTGGCGAATACATCGCGTGGAATACACATAAAATAAAAAATATAATCCAATACATTGGGTGTATTTGTTACTCATTTGTATTGGATATCTATACATATAATAAAAACTAAGCCGAATCTGTACATTAAATATTTTTTGGAAAATCTTATTGAAATAAACATTATTATCGATACAGAGGCCGAATCTATAGTTTTTTAGAATTTTTGTTTGTCTATCTGTCTGTCTGTCTGTCTGTTACCGCATCACGTAAAAAGCACTGGAGGGATTTTGATGAAACTTGGTATGATGATAGCTGGTTATCCGGGTCAACATATAGGATACTTTTTACCGCGGAAAAATATCTCATTTCTGAGAAAAAAAATACAAAAACTGCAATGTAAGAGTATACTTATATGTAAAACCTAAGAATTTGGTTTTTGGTCATCTGAACACGGGCGGAGCCGCGGGCAATGCTAGTACATAATATGTAGATATATAATACGGCATAGGTAAACGAGCGCGTCCGAGTACAGCGAGTTGAAGAAGAAAGCTTGTATTTGAGTAATCAAATGTTCTAGGCTTAACCAGCGCTGGATTTACACTAGGGGCACTCGGGGCTAGTGCCCAGGGCGGCAAATTTTTAGGGGCGGCAAAATTCGGAGGGTGGGAAAATTTTTTTCTTCGCGTTATCGAAAATGCTTTTTTTTATTTTAATAAATGATGAAATTCCAAAAAATGAATAATTAAAAAAAATACTAATACATTTCTGAAAAAATTAAATCCTGAATAAATTATTTCTTTGCATTTAAAAAAAATTAAAAAATTGTAACTTTATCGAAACTATTTTATGCAAAATTTCAATAATAAGGCGCTTTTTTTACTATGCCCAGGGGTGGCGCTAAGGTTAAATCCGGCCCTGGGCTTAACAAAAGTTCTAGCTATCTAGTTCTAGTTCTAGCTACCCAAAGGGTGCCAACTGCCATCGTTGAAATTGTCAGTGTGTAGTTCTATTGTCGCTATAACAACAAATCATGAAAAACCAAGCTAGCGAATTGCAAAATGGCCGCGTTGCAAATTTAAAAAAAAACGATTTGTACACAATGTTATACCTTGTACGCTGGTACGGAACCCTTCGTCAGCGAGTCTGACTCGTAATTGACCAGTTTTTAATTTGACATTAGCTTGATTTATATCCCGCAACAGCATATGTTTTCGTCGTCATATTGGTCGATGCTCCCGAGCCTGTAGATCTACGTCATTTTAGAACAAAAAAATTCTTATATGCAGTTAAATGGTATGCCACTTGCTAGTTCGAAAGCGAGGCCAATTTACAGGTACCAGGTAGGTAGGTGCTTAAGGTACATAAAAATCTTACTAATTTAACGTAAATTGACATACACCCACGAAAAGTGTCTGACATTATAATGAATATCGGTTTTTGACAATATTACAGAATACACATATGTAAAAACGTAATTTGACGTAGATGAGTAAGATTTTTATGTATCTTTAGTACCTGTTACCTGTAAATTGGCCCGCTTTTAAACTAGCACGTATACATACCGCTTTAACTGCATATTAGATTACTATTTTTCAAAATTTTAGCTTTTCTAAAATGACGTAGGTCTGGGAGCTGTGGGATCTCAGTCTATATGGCCGTTATTCATAAAACGACATAAACATCTGACAGATAATAAAAATATTTTTTTCGTATTTCGTATTGACGATGGCGATAAAAACAGTGTGACGTTGGCCTTGAAACATATTTAAAAATAAAATAAATAATCTATGTACGTCCCATTTTAAAACTATCCTCACGATCTATAACGTGAAAATAAATTCGAGCGCATATGCATGATGATGTAACACCTCATATATCAGGCTGAAATTAAAATCTGAATTATTATATTTATATATTTGTTATGTTGTTCATATATTCTAAATAATATACAACTAAGTAGTTTAAAATAACATATTAATGCACAAACGGTCGTTATTGCTCAATAATTTCATGAATATTGATGCAGTAAATCTCACATCAGACCACGATAGTTTTGTATGTAGCTCGGTAATGTTATTCATCCACTAAGATCTTATAAGATATTAATGTACACAATCATAGGGCAAATTTAAACAAATATTCGCATGTTGGTATGTACTGTGTGCTGGTAGGTTTTGTTGGAATGGAGCATGAGTATTTACTATAGCTGTCTGTATGACAGCATGGAATTGTTTCAAACAATCAAACTTTCGAAATTGAGGTCTAAAAATGTAAATTTAAACTACACCATTGATACAAAACGCGAAGGTTTATGTGTGTACATATATGTTTGTTACTCCTTTACGCTGAATGGCTGGACAGATTTGGATGAAGTTAAACACACAAAATATAACCTCGATTAATACAGACATATTTTTATATTTCGTTTTAAAAAAAATGATTATGTAAACTAGCATTTTCTTCCAATCAATTGCTCTAGTTAAACAAAGGGCTAACACAATGTTTTCCAATTAGTCCGATCGCAAGCTGATATAGTAGCAATTAGTGTCTTTATTCCTCTTAATAAACACAAAGTGTACGTAAAGCTTCCATTAAGCTTATTAGCTTTTCTCTAGCGTTCCGTATATATAATAAAATAAATAAATAAAAATAGCCTTTATTCTCTGACCAATGTAACTAAATAAATATCGAGCTTTTTAACACTTATTATAAAATATACATTTATATATATATATATATATATATATATATATATATATATATATATATATATATTCTTTTACTTTTGTTTATCGTTTATATATGTATTATTTATTATTATTTTTTGTTAGATACGTTTTAAAGTATCCTATCAACACAGTTGTCAAGTTGTATTGCGACATAGGCCTCCTCCAGTTCTCTCCATTTATGTCTTTTTCGCACTAGTCTCTTCCAATTTTTAGGCGAGTCTTTGTTAGTGTTTGATCTGCCTACCTTGTTTTCTAATACCCGTCTCTTGAGTAACACTCTGTATCCGTCCGTATCCATAATAGTATTATAAATGTTGTCAGTTTGTCTGCCTGTTAGTGGATTTTAATAATTAAATAGCTTTTTGATTTTTATGATGGATCTATTTCAGTAAATTAATATAACGGTTAGACCCTGAGAAAGAACAGATAAATTCACTAGCTCTCCCTTCTTTAGACTGTGAAATTGAATTGAAAGAGTTATGCCCGATTTCACCAACGTCACCTAAGTTTAAGGGATCCCCTAAGCATGGTTAGGGGGCTGTTAGGGGACAGTTTCTGTTTCACGGACAGTTAGGGGTCACCTAAATGTTAAAAGGCCCTCTAAATTTAGGTGCTCGAAATATGGGCTTAAAGAAGATCGTAAAACGAAATTTAATTTAGGGGCTAGTTTAGGGGACTTTTAAACTAGGGATCCCATACGTAGGTGATAGCTTATGGGTTGTTGGTGAAATCGGGCATTAGTTACCTAGTTCTACGCTTTTTAAATACTACCTATCAATACGTGCAAAAGCTTTTGCGGTTGTTCAGACGTCAGTGATATTTCACATCGAATAAGGTTGAATACACACAAATTTTCTAAAGCTAAATAAAAATATATTTTCTTTATTTAGGCTGTACGCATTATTTTTTTTATTTTTTTATAGTTCTCATTATAAAAGGGTATAATTATAATATGTATAAGAATGGCAAGAGTTAGAGAAAAATATTTCTAATAATAGCCTTAAGGTACAAAACTCCACGTAATAAAAACTTAAAAAAAATAAAAACCGACTTCAAAAAATACACTAAAGAGTAAAAAATAACTGATCGGTAGTTTTCATTTACTATAGATATCAAATATTTTTTGAAGTCGACGTGCATATATTTGTATCGGCTGGCACTATTGAATTTGATTGACAATTTTTTACTTTTTAGTATTTTTTGAAGTCGGTTTTTATTTCTTTTATTTTATTTTTAGTGTAGACATAGTAGTAGCAAAATAAAAAGAAGTATTTTAAAAATTCCGTAGGTGGAAAATCAATCATCTCCTAATTTTTACACTTAAAGATGGATTTTTTTAATTTAAATGGGACCATTTCGGAATAACCCTCTTTTGAACAAAACAAGAATTTTGCAAATCCGACTATATCTGACGGAGTTATGCCTGAACATACATAAAAAAATATATACACATCTGAATTGGCAACCTCCTCCTTTTTTGAAGTCGGTTAAAAAGTGTAATGACATTAATTTAGATAGTAACGACAATAAGATAAAAAATAAAACATATTTGGTTAAAATATAAAGCCGTTAAATTATTCTAATACTATTTTAAAATATAGAGTTTCGGATTAGGTTGCGAACTCAAGTGTTATCGATCTGAAGATAATGGAATCTTATTCTATTTTGGAGCTAATAGAATATTTCAAATATGTATTCAAAAGAATAAATTACATATAAGTTTTATACATTTCTATTTATAATAATAACATAAAAATAACAAGAAAAATCATAATCTTATTAGATCTTTAATAATTATATAAAAGAAATTAAATAAATAGTTAAAACCTCCATTACTGAAATATTCGTGTATATATATATATATATATATATATATATATATACACACAAGAATCAGCCGACAATATTTTAAGATAATCAATATCTAATAGGTAAATATGTATTTTATTTTATTGACTGCCTCATTGGTGTAGTGGCTAGCATGTACGGCTGCACACCCGGAGGTCCTGGGTTCGAGTCCCGGGTCGGGCCAAGTTTAGTTATTGAGTTTTTCTGTATAGTAAGCCTCAGTAACAGCCCGGAGTTGGGAAGTTGGCGGTGTTTCACCCCCGTGCCTCGGAGAGCACGTAAAGCCGTCGGTCCTGCGCCTTAACTCTCACTGGTCGTGTCGAGTGGTCGTCCCACCGGAGTATGAGAGTGACAGGAATAGAGAGTGCACTTGTGTCTGCGCATACACTTGAGCACTATAATATCTCCTGCGCAGTTGGCTAAATCTCAATGAGATTGGCCGCCGTAGCCGGAATCGGCTAGGAGAGAACATCATGTATTTTACGTATCGAAATACATATATTAGATTTGCTTTATATCGGCTGGCAACGACTTCGAAAATACCTGATTAGCTATCTATTCTAAATGAAAACCCCCGTTTAGTTATTTTTTACATCTTAGTTCCTGGAAGTCAGTTTTTTTTTAAGTTTTTTATATCTATTTCGGCATTGTCGGCGCCACTAGTAGGTTAAGCTTAGCTGTCAATTGACATTTCGTATTAATTAATTATGATTTCCGTTGCGCCATTAGTAGGTTGAATTTAGCAGTCAATTGACATTTCATATTTATTAATTTAACTATATAATTTTTATTCTTGACCCGATATATTTTATATGTTATTAATTGATCACCTACTGTTTAACGGCGTCGACTCATATGTATGAATTAAGTACTTATAACAAATTACATTACATATACGATATTCTTGTGATTAATAGACATATTTTCTTAATAATACTTAATAGGATGATAACAGGTACTTTAGTAAACATTAATCGATATTCTATGTATTGTATGAATATTTGAGCGATCGTCATACTTACATTCTTACTAATATCATAAATGTGAAAGTTTGTGAGGATGGATGGATGTTTGTTACTCTTTCACGCCACAACGGCTGAACGGACCTGGATGAAATTTTGTATCGAGATAGATTATAGTCTGGAATACCTAGTAACTTATGTAGTTACTTTTTATCTCGGATAGACTTTTTTGTTAACTAATCCGAAGTGAAGCGAGGGTGAGTCGCTATGTAGTTAACCCTTTTTAACGTCCCACTGCTGGGCACGGGCCTCCCTTCAATATAAGGGAGATCAGGCCATAGTCCACTACACTGGCCAAGTGCGAGTTGGCAGACTTCACATATCTTTCGAAAACATGCTAGGTTCTCTCAGACATGCAGGTTTCCTCACGATGTTTTCCTTCACCGTAAGACAAGTGGTAATCATGTTGAAAATGATTCGCACATGAAAATATCAGAGGTGCTAGACCCGGGATTTGAACCCGCTTCACTCGGTTACCCATGCGAACGCGTCACCACTGGGCTACCACTGTATATATGTATATGTAAGCAGATTTTCTTTTGTTTTCTTTATTTAAAACATGCGACGTCTTTCGATAGTTATTTTTTTACATCTGCATATATTTTATACGTTTTTAGCGTCCCATATTCATCGCCATACTCAGGGAGATCAGTTTATTAAAGCTATGAGCTTATGAGATATTTTGTGCTTTAGCGGTCTGATGCGTGCCGTCCATGCTCTATACTCGTGCGAACACACCTCACGCTAGGTTAAGTCTGGCTCAAGAATCATTAATAATAAAATTTCTTAGTATCGTGCCAAAGTCACGATACAACATCGCTGAAATCTTGACTATCCATACTAATATTATAAATATGAAACTCTATTTGTCTGTTGATTTGTTTTTTTTCTCAACGAGAAACCGCGAAAGAAACACTTGAAGAGGTGAAATAGGGTATGAAAGTTTGTCTGGGGGTCTCCCCATCAGAATCAGAAATGATGGTCTCATCATTTCTCAAAATAGGGATTTGAAAATATAGATTTACGCTTATGGTAAGAAATAAAATTTGTTTTGGAAATTTCTGAGTTTTGGAAAAATAGTTTCTGAAGCTACCCGTATAAGGGATGATTTCAATATTTATTTTGTATTGACGGCATCGTTCTTATGACGGCTAACGCAAGTTTAGGATTCCTTTTATTTTCCTAAAAGAGACAAACATGAGATATAGCGGTACACATTTAAAGAAAGTAAACAAAAGTTCATATTTTGAAGAAGTCATCTATTGAAGCAAGTGCGGGTCATAATATAATAAACGCAAAAGGCACTTATGTGCCTGCTCTCTCTGCCTACCCCGCAAGGAGTATCGCCGTGAACACCTGAGCGAACTAGAGTAAGCTACTAGTTTTTCTATACTTCACATGTTTTTCAATATCTAATCTCTAATTCTCCAATTTTGCTTAAAGAATGTTTGACAGTTGACACTGATCTGATTAGTACACGATTTATATAACTACATTATAAATACATTAACAAAGATAATACATTAGATTATCTAATAAATAAAATGTTATTTTTTTTAAATTAAAGATATTTACCTAAAAAGATAGCTTTCTGAAGTAAAAGTTTTGTGGAAAACAAGACTAAACTAGGCGCCAAAAATACGAGCGGCTACTCTTTTTGTAGGCGCCTTTATGTCTATAAGAAGCTCAGTTGTTGATCACAACTTGATGTTAAGAGATGTGTAGCTCGTTTCAATATCGGTCGCCTTCAAACTATATCTTAGTGATGTAACTTACAATGTCATATTTTTGCTCCATCTTATAATGTGATGCGTTTAAAAAATATTAAAATATTTTAAAATTCCAATTATAATCCTGATCGACATCACATTTGAAGTACAAAAATGAAGTGTCTATGTAAATTTCATTAAATTATAAAGTTATGTGAAAATTTAACTCAATTTAGTGAAGCTAATTCCGGCCAGTTTAAATTTATCCATGTACTAGTATGCATGTGTGTACACATTTAATTCACGTGACATAAGACTTCATGTAGAAATCATCTTTTAATTCATTTAGGAAGCTTCAAAGTAAAATAGTAAAAAAACACATAATAATGCTTAAAATAATATTTTTCTTAGCCCTTGTGAACCGTAGTGTCTCTCACATCAGAATGTACAACAATAAAAACAATGAAACTTGTGGTGAAAAATGCATTACAATATTAAAATGTTGTAGCATTGGATACGGATACCATTTAGATAATTTGACGTGTGTGAAAAATTTAAGTCCATTTGTCCCAAAAATGATTGAAAATAACATGAAGATGACAAATGGTTTCCAATTCGACAATCGAAAACCAATTTGCCCTCCAAAGGAAGCTCGTGTTATCGTCAGAGAGGTGTTCGATGAAAATATTGAATTAGGAATTGACAACGTAAGTTTTTTTTTCAATTAATGTTATTTTATGATTGAAACATTTACGTTACAAATCTAACCGTACAATTTTCGGCATAAAAAGTAACCTATGAGTTATTCCATACTATCTCTATAATCTAATATCCCTGTGCCAAATTTCATCCGGATTCGTCCAGCCGTTTGGCAAATCATGCCAATGTAACAAACACCCATCCAGACTTTCGCATTTAAAATCAATAATATCATCAATGGGAATATTTGTATCGCTTCTTTCCAGGCATTTTCTTCTTAACTAATAGTAGATTTAAAGTTTAGGTTAGAAGATTTTGCATTTTTTTTGTATTTAGTGTTCGATTAAAAACGTCCCTAGACCCTAATATCTGTTTTTAAAAGTAATATGTGACAACAAAGATACAATAATTACATATTATGTGTACACTCTGACCTATCATAAACGTTATCAGTATAACAAAAACAAGAAAAAAAAACAAATTGTATTGAACATTTTTGTTGAACTCAATAGTTATCAAGCTAAGTCGAATCTGTACATTAAATATTATTTGGAAAATCTAATCGAAATGGACATTATTATCAATACAGAGTCCGAATCTATACTTTTTAGAATTTTTGTCTGTCTGCCTGTCTGTCTGTTACCGCATCATAAGAAAACCACTGGACAGATTTTGATGAAATTTGGTATGATGATAGTTGGTTATCCGGGTCAACATATAGGATACTTTTTACCGTGGGAAAATATCTTATTTCTAAGAAAAAATACAAAAACTGCATTGTAAGAAAGAGTATACTAATATGTAAAACCTAAGAATTTGGTTTTTGGTCATCTGAACGCGGGCGGAGCCGCGGGAAATGCTAGTATTATATAAATATGAAAATTTGAATATTTGTATATTTGTTACTCCTTCACGTTGAAATGGCTGTACAAATTTGAATAAAATTTAGTAAACAGATAGACCACGACTTGGAGGAACACATAAGCTACTGTTAGACACTTAAGGAAGTCACTAGTCTCTAAGAATTAGATCAGGGGCTTGCCAGTAAGGGATCATCTCACCACAAATAAAAACCAATGCTATCAATGTGTACATTTTTTGCAGCTGGTTCCTCATTAATGACGACACTTCTCTTAAAATATCTGTTATGTGGGCTGTAACAAGAACATATAAAGTCCATTAATCAAATTTAATCTCTTACTGATTGATAAAATGGTAGTCTCTGGATTCAAATAAGAATAGTAATTCGTGGATTTCCAGTTTATATAAGCGCTTAGTCATGTAATACAATATATATAAATTTTTTGTAAATTCTATTAGATTTTTAACAGACAATGGCTAATGTGAATAGGTCTTAAGTAAATATTCAGAACCATATTTTCCTTTTTTGGAAATATGTACATTTATCCACGTAATGTGATGTCAGACACAATGTCATGTGATGACACTAGCAACAAGTGTTTCCCACTAAAACTCAATAATACCCTCAACAACTTAACATCACGGATTTGTTTACCTTTCAAATATTACATATCTAAGTCTCCTCCAAAATATCACAGCCATATAGCCGGCATCTCCTCGTCAGATCTTAAGTTATGGTAGTGAGAGAACAGACCCTAGTCTGTTGACATGTTATTGAAATTATCTAAAAATCTTCCAAGATTTTTAGATAATTTCAATAACATGTTGGTATACTAGCGAAATAAGCTCACCCCTGCTTCATTCCGTTACTTGCATAACAGTGCATCGTCTCAGTGCTAGTCTGTCCAAACGGCACCGAAAGAGTTTTCAGTATGAAATTATTGACTTTTAAATGTCAATTTTTATTTTTATTAAATATACAATTTAACTTTAACAACGCCATTAAAATATATTTTAGGAATAAAGCTTTGTTTTGTAAATAGAGGAAAAGCTTTCCACCGTACAACAAGTATTGGTCGTTTGAACAAATAAGCAGTAAGGCGACGAGGCCTTTGTGTTATTTACTCCAGGGTAAATAGTAATAGTACTAATCGTACTAAAACTAGTAATCTGTGTACTAAATTGCATCGAAATTCATCCAGATTTTTCAGCTTGAAGAAGTAATAATAATCTGTCTAATATTATCCGCGTTTTATATTATACTCGTTACTTAAAAAAATACATATATTTCTTTTATGGCAATATGGCTGACACAAACATGAAAAATATCTCTCCCGTGACCATGATTGTTATAAAGCATTCGAGAACCAAAAATCATAATAATTTTGAGAAAAAACCCGAAAATATAGTTTTATTTAAAAATATCTGATTAGCCTTATTTTTATCTCTATTATCTCAATACTACTAACGTCTACTTTACGAAAAAAATTAATTGTTTCTTATTTTATGTGCCTGTAAAACTTATGTAGGGGAAAAATGCTATGAAAGGGACAACAAGGTCAGAATGGCATAAATTAAATTTACGGCACTAGGGACCAAGTAGTCGATTTTCGTTTTCTAAATTCTTACAACATTTACTCAGTAACGATATTGACGTTTTCATTTGCTTTTCAAAACAAATAAAATGGCAAAGCATTTAAATAATATTTAATAATTATTGTATCGCTAACTGGTTTACCAGTACTAGTAAAACAAGTTTTTAGAAGAGCGAGCTATGTTGACCTTACTATATAAAAATAGTAACTTGCGTATAATATAAAGAAGATATAAGTGATTAGCCGAATATCTTAACTTGTTTATAAAAACTAGCCAAGTTAAATCTTGAACTAGAATTTATCCTAGTATAGTTATCTACTCTGTGTAAATAATTTGACTGTTCAAATTTAGGAAGTTCTATTTTTAATAGCAAACACTTTTGTAGCAGAAAAAAATAAGATATTGTGTTTTAAATTTATTTTAGAATGTTGTATGTTCTTATGAAAAAAATCAGAATTGTCTACAGAACTTGGGACCCATTTAGATCTTAATTCTTTTGTCGGTGAAGTTGACAACCACGCTTATTTTTAATATTGAACTTGGCTCCCATTTTCACATTTATGTTTTTCATGGGATATCATGATTTTTTGTAAAGAAACTATGTATTAGTATTCATAATTCCAAAGTGACATATAAATTCAATCTTTTTTCTTCATAATTTTGCGTTAGTAGGTAAGGCGGAGTAGGAAAATGGAATCATCATGGAACCTTTTCTTCTGAGAAAGAAAAAGTACTTGTCATTACTATGATTGCTATTGCTGTTATATTTCAAAAGGTACTAGCTATTGCTTATATGTTTTGTAGGCGCAAGGCGTTGATAAAAATATTTTTTTTTTTATCAAATTTTAAAAATTTACTATTTTCGGATTTTTCCCTTTGTATGCACACGATTACCCATCTGGACACCAAATTTCAACTTTCTAGGTCATCTGAAAGTGGGTTAGGCTTACTACTATATGTCAGTCAGTGATAAAAATGCCGATTTTTGACGTTAATATCTTAATAACCGTTTGAGCTGTATTTATTCAATTTAGGATTCTAGTTAATCTAAGGGCATTTAATAAATGAACTAAATTTCATGAGTTTATGTTAAATAGATTTTGAGTTATTTACCGAGGTGAAAAGTGCTTCCAAATGGTTCGTGTAAAATATATACACACAGTGCTGCGTCGCAAATTCCTTTGGCTTTTGAACTTGGCTCTTGATCATTAAAATTTGTTCACAATTATTGGCAAAAATATCATCAACATACAAATAAACATAGACCCGAATTGAGAGCTCTTGTTTTTTGAATAAGTCACTAACCATTATATTATTTTTCTTAGGATGGCAAACTACACATTGGTACAAATCAGCAGAGAGAGATCATTTGGCCAGAAAACTATTGCGTAGATAACTTTGTTGCTGAAAATGGAACAGCAATATGGACTAGTTTTAACGCTATCGTCTGTTTTAAGCCGTCTTCTCAGGACCACTACATTATTAACTCTGCCTGTAAGTAAAATACAAAAGATATACATATGTATATATAATAATGACACTATGGGACTTAAATGCGTTCATTCGTAAGTGGCTAAATAGCAGGAGATCCCGATTTATGTCGTGGACCCCTCATTCTTTTTCCAGGCGAAATATATTTTTTACACAATAAAACCTTTTCCTATAACTACATAGTATCAATCGAAAGTAAAAGACTTGTAGAAAATGCTATCATAATGGTTGGCGGCCTTTTCGAATCCACATTACCTAATATCCAATTATAAAAAGGTAAGTTGAAGTAGTTAATTGCTCCCATCCCATAGATCGAATTTTTTGAACCAACCAAGTATCAAAACGTAGATAATTTTATTACAAAAATGATACTTACAGGATTGTTATACCAAAAAATTCTTAGACTAGAGGTTTTTTAATAAAAAATATTCTGAAGCAAATTTTCGGTGACCCTTTTTTTTAACGTTGGCAAATGCATTTAGGCACGAGGTGTGAGACTCACCGGCAAAGTCGGTACTATCCACTAAAACACAACAGTGAACAGAGCCTCCCGCGTCTTAATGGGGCGTCACAGGGTCTCTTACGCACTCAATCACGACACCCCGACGGCAGGTCTACCGAAGCAGATCATAACAACCATGGGGTTGCTTCACAGTTTACTATGCTATCAGAGAAGTACCAGGAACAACTCGCATAGCACACCGTCCACCGAAGTGGGCTGCCTCTTAGTGCGTTTTTTGCCTTCACGCCTAGCTGTATTGCCGGACACTACTGAGCAACAAGGTAAACGCACGTTGGGGGGAGTGACAAGCCCTGGGTCGTAATTATTAATATGTTGTATGGTTTAAAAAATATATTTCGCCTGAAAAAGGAGTGAGGGCTCCACCACATAGATCGGGATCTTACACTAAAATACCTTATTCCCGTAGTGCCATTATTATACAATTATGGAACGCGAAAACTTAATAAGTTATAAAATATATATCTATGTAAAAATGCGAAAATGTACTTTTTTCATCCTTCTTAAGTACGAATCGATAGTGTATTGGTAGAGAGATATGGATTATTGGTTGGAGAATAGCATAGGCTAATTTTAATTCCATAAGTATTCTCCTATGTATGGACATACACGGTGATTCTTGTGCGATATTAAACATTACAAAACGGACTTCAGGGAGAGTCGTTATAAAAAAAATCACGCTTTTTATTTTAATGGTCATTAAGTTGCTTAGAAAAGAGATATGACTGATGGAATTATGAATGGCAAAAATCTTTCTTATAGCCATAATACTTTTATCTAAGACATTAATTTAAAAGATATTAGTATACCTATTAGGCTAAGGGTAATTGTTCAATTGGCAACACGTTTTATTAATACATACATATGTACTTAAAGGCATACTTTGATGTTTTACTCTCTCTCTCCCCTTCCTCTGTTTAATATTTAAGTCTTTTCTGATTTAATACTACATTTGTACAAGCATTATGCCCGAAAAGGTATCCCATCGGATACATAAACAGTAGCCTATACGTCCATTTCCATATTTATAAGTTCGAAAATAATTAAAAAAAGCTTTCATCTCATTTGACCTGCTCAACTCATTTATAGAAGATATTTCATAATATTTTCTTAGTGTTCATCTGCAATATATTTAATAATAAGAAAAGATTAATGCCTGTAGCCTCACCAGTTTAGTCTATATACTCGTATAGAGTCAGTTTGTCAGTAAGAGTTTTTTCAATAGATGATTGTATTTACGGACGTAATGCTTGTAATTCTAATATATAGTATGCAGATAGACTACGACCTAAAGTAACATATTATAGGTGCCTAGGGACGCACTCGATCGTAGCGAAGGTCGCTAGCATATTGTATGTGAAAGCAAAGCCAATTTCTCATCTTTAATATACTAATATAGTAAAAAAATATGTTAAAGGTATGATAATATCCTGTGTATTCATCCTGATGACGGTGATGGTGTACACATGGCTACCAGAGCTGAACAACCTACATGGGCGCATACTGATCTCCTACCTCATATGTCTTTTTGTGGGATATGCTTTAATCGCCTCCATGAAGATGCTGCTTTACTTCAACAAAAATAGCCGAGAAATGTGTGATGTACTTAGTAAGTATGGAAAAAATAATACTTATGCAATTTATATTGCATAATTATGCAAGTGCATGATTATTAAATAAATACGTAGGGACATTAACACACAGCACCGTCTAGTTCCATAGTAAGCTACGAGGCTTGTGTTATGGATACCAGATAGTTGATACACTACATATATATAACTTTAAATACATACACATTATAAATATAAGTATACATGACTGAGAAAAAACGTTCGTGCCCATTAAACAAGCGGATGCCACCAGTGAGACTGGAACCCGCGACCGCTGGCACAATAAGTAGGGTCTCTACAAACTGAGCCAATTATGTCGTCTATCTATACATATAATAAAATTGTAACTAAGCCGAATCTGTACATTAAATATTTGTCGTATTCAACTTATGGTTATAAAAATCATAAGTAAGCATTTTTCGCTTTGTATGAGTTTTCGCTTAATATTTACGTCTTTTCAACAGCCAAAATCAAAGCTTGGCTTTGTTTTAAGAACCACCAAGCTCACTCTGTCAATAAAATATTCAATGTCCAAATATAAATACGTACGTAAATTATAAATACCTATCACGATACATTTTTTTATAACTTCGTTTAATAATTCACATACTATAATCTGATACTCTACATTTATTCATCATCAACATCACATGGGGATAACCATAATACTTTCTTAGAATTACGCGAATATTTGACATTTTAAATAAAACTATCTTATCGGATTTTTTCGCGGATTTATTTGGATTTTTGGTTCCCGACGTTTCGATTGCTTTACAGCAATTATGGTCACGGGAGAGACTGAGGTGTTAGATGTCTCAAGGGTAATAAATAATTAATAGTATATTTTATATTTTTCTTTATAGTTATAAATATAATAACGGCTACACTAAATATAAATTTCTAATTAATATTTCTAAAATTGTAATAATTATAATAATAACAGTAAAAATTAAATAAATAATTTTCCATATTCAATTATAAAACTAATTAAAATTATAAAAATGTTTAAAGTTAGAAAATATTGTAAGGTAATTGGTGCAATTTTCATTTTAAATCCAACATGGCGGACTCCTAACTTGGTTTTTTTTTATGCACCCCAATGATATGGATATCAAATGAAAGGGTTTACTGAAAACAATACGAATAAATACCTAAAAATGATATGATATAAAAGCTTATTTTAAATATGTTTTTAATATTAATGTATTATTTATTTGCTTGCACAATAATCATGTCTATACCTGCAAAGACGACATGTAACAAATTTTATATCATCCATACTAATATTATAAATGTGAAAGTGTGTTTGTTTTTTTGTTTGTTTGTTTGTCCTTCTTTCACGTCGAAACGGAGTGACGGATTGGCGTGATTTTTTGTGTGGAGATAGTTCGAGGGCTGGAAAGTGACATAGACTTACATACTTTTTATCGCTGGAGATTACTTAATTCCAACGGGAACACACGTTATAATACAATCCAAAAAATATGTTTTATCAGAATTACTTGAAAGTTGGTTTATATGTTCTTTAACAAAATTAAATAAATACGTGTCTTAGCATTTTTCAAAATTCATCCTATAAGGGGGTAAAATAGTGTATGAAAGTCTGTGTTAAACTACCTTTTCAGAGATTTTTTTGTAGTTTTAGCGCGAGCGAAGCCGCGGGTTCTGCTAGTTTATTAATAATAGTTTAACATCTTTTTGACAAGATAAATCATACACATTTTGTGGTTCATTATACTATACTTGGTATGCATATTATGTTAAAATGAACCACAATAAATACGGTAGGTATATGTATATATATACGGTATTCGCTTTTCAGACATAAAACAAAT
The DNA here is from genome assembly GCA_951806755.1 of Brenthis hecate. Lineage (NCBI taxonomy): Eukaryota > Metazoa > Arthropoda > Insecta > Lepidoptera > Nymphalidae > Brenthis > Brenthis hecate. The sequence continues at coordinate 14,868,853 of OX638252.1, forward strand.
TATATATGCAAAGTTAAAACCTTATTATTTTAATTTAAGGAAATTATAGATCAATATTTTATTTGTTCCAGCAATTGTGGCGTACTTTTTTCTGCTAGCTGCATTTTTCTGGCTAAATGTCATGTGCTTTGATATATGGCGAACTTTTAGGTTTGTAAATCTTTACTTATATTTTAGTACTGTTAGCTGAAATAATGATTGGCAGTGGTGGTAGGGCAGTGGTAACGCGTTCGCTTGGGAAACCGAGTGAAACGGGATCAAATCCCGGGTCGCGCAACTGATATTTTCATGTGCGAATAATTTTTCAACATGATTACCAATTGTCTTACATGCTTCCAAAGTCGTAACTGCTTCCCCATAACTTTTAAACTACGCAGTGAAACATTTTAATTTGAGATAATATAATAAATGAAATGATTTTAATGAAAATAATTACGACCAAGATGTATATAGTCTAGTTATCGAGATATGATGTTTTTTTTGTAAGACATATAAATTTATTATATACCTACTATAAAATATAAATTAATTTTATGCTGTAACTAAAATGATAGATGTCTAATGATAACAGGGTGTGGTAACACAAATTTTTTGTTACGGAACCCTCAGTTTGCGAGTCAGACTCACACTTGTCCGACTAATTTATCTTTATTTGTTCTCTCTTACAAATGACACAGAATCATAACTTATAATACATTTTTTATTCTTTTTCAGTGGAATACATGGAGTGATGACGAACAAAATAAGAGCGCGAGACAAATTCTGCACGTACTTTCTATACGCATTCGGTATCACGATTATGTTGACCATTTTATTAATTCTCCTGGAATACTATCCAATGTCAAACAAGCGAACTAGCTGTTTCTTATCCGGTAAGACTATTGGTTTTTAATACTGAATTATTAACGGAAATAAATATGTTTAGTGATTATGACATTGTTATATAAAAGCATTTATGCACAATTCCTAATAAATTGTAAAACAATAAAACGCTTTTCCTGTACTAATCGCTATATTGTCAATAATGAATACCTAACGTTTTATGCACACAAGAGAAAATTATATGTCCCGCGCTAAACGTTAAAATATAATCGTCGTCATACTTTTCCTGCCTGCCTCGTCAGGTTTGTTTTTTATGGTATTCAGTGACAAACGAGCAAACAGCCCACTTGATGGAAAGCGGTACCTGTCGCCTATAACACCTACGGTTCATGCACTTAGGTTTAAAAGTGCCACGTAGATGAACACCACAGAGGTTTTACGAAGGCGCACGACTAAACTAATGACGCGTAACAAAATATCTCTTCAAAAAGTAGCGTCGTTAGTGACATTGAGTCAAGCCGAAGAATAAAACCTAAAAGAACTTTTGTATATTATGTTGTAGCCCGTAGGATCTAATCTTTTTCCAGTAAAATTGATTGATCATTCTACAAAATATAGCAATGGATTATAAACATGACGACACAAATAATAATTAATGACAAACCATTGATATTAAAACACAAATGTGTTTTTTTATTATGTAAGTGATATAAATTATTTATTTAAAACTAGCAAAACCCGCGACTTCGCTCGCGCTAAAACTACAAACAACGTAGGTTTCATAAAAAATTTCATCCGCTATTTTACCCCTTTATAGGAAGTTTTTTTTTATGTTGGGACATTAACACACAACACCATCTAGTTCCATGGTAAGCTACGAGGCCTGTGTTATGGATACCAGATAGTTGATACACTACACATATATTATAACTTTAAATACATACATATTATAAATATAAACACCCATGACTAGAGTACAAACATTCGTGCTCATCACACAAATGAATGCCCCCAGTGGGACTCGAACCCGCGACCACTGGCACAGCAAGTAGGGTCGCTACAAACTGAGCCAAACGTGTCGTCACAATTTCGAAAAATTCTAAAACACGTATTTAATTAATTTTATTGAAGGGCATTAATACCAAGTTTCAAGTAATTCTGATCATAAATATTTTTTTGGATTGTATTATAACGTGTTTTCCCGTGGCAATTAGATAATCTGCCGCGGTAAAAAGTAGCCTATGTCACTCTTCGGCCCTCCAACTATCTCCACACGAAAATTCATTCCAATCCGTCACTCCGTTTCGACGTAAAAGAAGGACAAACAAACACACTTTTACATTTATAATATTAGTATGGATTTACCTTTTAGCTATATTTATTACTAATGACAAACTGACTCATTTGCAACAATATTCATTATTTTAAACTTGAAGTTTATTTTAATAGACCAGGGTAGAAGCCTTTAAAAATAATAAAAAGTGAAAAAAATAATAGTAGGATGCAACCCGTTAGAAAAGGAGGGGAATATTATAAAAATGAAAGGAAAAATAATTTACGGGCGATCTGAGGTCGGGAAGGGGATGGGGGTGAGGTTTTAAGGGTAAAAACGGTTTTTCTCGATTTCCGGCAAAACTAAAAGTCCTATCGAAAAAAGTCAAATGGCAAAGTTGTAGGTGATAAAAAGATCTAAAACTTTTGTATTTACACTTTTTTCACATAACCTCAAATTTTATGTGAAAAATTCAAAAAGCCAAGTTTTTGGTTTTTTATTTTTATCTTTTACAAAAAAGTTTTTGTTTTAACGAAATTTGGTGAAAACTTACCTTTTTATGTCCCAAATACGCTGTAATTTATTTGATTGAAAATATTTATTTTTTCACCTTATTTTGAATTAATATCGAAAAAGCACCCTAATTTTCAATCGAAAATTCACCTGTCAAAATATCAGCTTTTTTCAAAAAGTTGGTATGTTTTCTGTTCGTTGAAATCTCTACTTTCCGATGGTGAAAAAAATATATGTTACTATAGTAAATCTTCTGAGAAAATGCAAAAAACAAAAAACCTTTTTTATTTCATACACTTGCTTATCATCTGCCTTATTGCAGATGATACAAACAGATTCATCCATATTGATAATCTGAAAAGACAAAATCGAATTAATAATGCCTTCACTATTTTATCGTGAGTATACCCCCATGAAAAAAAAAATATCAAAGAAATAAATGTCAAAATGTATAAAAAATATATAAAAATCAAATTAATCCGCGCAAAAATCTAGAAAGTTAGTTTTATTTAATACTAGCAACTCACCCTCACTCCGCTCGGGATCCCTAGTTACGTTTTAAGGTTTAGTATAGATTTCTCAAAGATGAGATATTTTCCCGCAGTAAAAAATATCCTATATGTTGACCCGGATAACCAGCTATCATCATACCAAATTTCATCAAAATCTGCCCAGTTATTGTCTAGTGATGCGGTCACAGGCAGACAGACAAGCAAAAATTCTAAAAACTATAGACTCGTCCTCTGTATCGATAATAATGACTATTTCAACAAGATTTGCCAAAAAACATTCAATGTACAGATTCGACTCAGAATTTTATTATATGTATAGATGTAATGTTGTTTTGATTCCGGTCACGTCAACCTCTCCGCTGGGACAACCCCAGTATTTTCACAGTTTCCTCACTTTTATAGTTTGATGGGACCGCAATGGTTTGCGAATCTGACAACTTTACCTGATCTTTAAAACTCATGAAAATTACAATAATCAAAATTAATTTTGTTTAATTGGACTTCATCGTCAACTTAATTTAAAGAGAGTCAGTATATTCACGTGATAGTAACACCTGGTGGTATTCTATTAAGGTACTTTTTTCTAGTGTGATGCAATAGATATATCTTTTATATAACTTATCTATACTAATATTATGAAGAGGTAAAGTGAGTTTGCGAGTTTGTGACGTTTTAGGGGGTAATCTATGGATCTACTGAACCGATTTAGATGAAATTTGGTAAGAAGATAGTTTGAGACCCTGAAAAGGACATAGGATACTTTTTATCCCGGAAATTATCCCTTAAGAGGGTGAAAATGGGGATGAAAGTTTAAATGGGGAATCAAGCTAGGGACGAACCCCAGCGAAGCGAGGGTGAGTCGCTAGTCTTTCAATAAACAAAATTAAAAAGGAGATTTGAGATTCTTTATTTTTCTTCTTCACCTATTCAGTATCGATTGAAATGAGCCTTGTTAAATAATAATATTGTACCACTAGCATTACCCGCGGCTCCGCCCGCGTCCAGATGACTAAAAACCAAATTCTTAGGTTTTACATATTAGTATCCTCTTACAATGCAGTTTTTGTATTTTTCTCAAATAAGAGATATTTTCCCGCGGTAAAAAGTATCCAATATGTTACCCGGATATCCAGCTATCCCCCCCAACGTGCGTTCACCTTGTCGTGGGGGGGGGGGCTCAGTAGTGCCCGGCAATACAGCCGGGCGCGAAGCCAAGAAACGCACAGGGAGGTTGCCCGCTTCGGTGGGCGGTGGGAGGCGGCCCTCTTCGGAGGGCGGTGTATCATGCGGATTGCTCCTGGTACTTTTCTGATAGCAGAGTGGACCTTGGAGCAACCCCGTGGTTGTTGTGGTCTGCTTCGGTAGACCTGCCGTCGGGGCGTCGCAGTTGAATGCGTAAGCGATCCTGCGACGCCACATTAAGACGGGGGAAGGTTTTGTTGGGTTTTAGTGGGTAGTACTAGCTTCGCCGGTGAGTCCCACACTTCGTGCGTAAATGCATTTCCCAACGTTAAAAAAAAAGGATATCCAGCTATTATCATACTAAATTTCATCAAAATCTGTCCAGCGGTTTTCTCGTGATGCGGTAACAGACAGACAGACAGACAAAAATTCTAAAAACTACATATTCGGACTCTGTATCGATAATAATGTCTATTTCAATTAGATTTTCCAAAAAAATATTTAATGTACAGATTCGACTTAGTTACCATTTTATTATATGTATAGATAAGGAAAAAACTTCTGAAACTTTTAGTATAGTTAAAGAATAATTATTTTGTTCTTCTTCTACAGGTAATAAAAGGTTTCTATATCTTTATATACCAATTCTTATCCTTTGGCTTGCTGATACGACATTCTTCATTTTGACAATCGTAAAGATTCGAGAAATTAAGCGACAAACATCAGTATTGAATTCTAAAGACAGCGTTACACATGACGTGCAGAATAAAGAACGAGGAAGGTTAGTTTTAATTAAATGGTACCATACTAGATGTTGAGGCAACATCGCCGACGATAGAGGGACCGTGTGATCTATCCAACGCAGTATTAAAATATCAGACAAGTTCGACTCCGACTCGCACATCGAGGGTTCATTAGCATGAGCCATAAATCTATACTTACAATTTTTTTTTGTGATGATAAGTCGGATAAGGAAACACCTTTACTTGTGCTATAAGATGTTGCTTTTTACCAAAGTTCATGATTTTAAGTCAACGGTAAGTATTCTATACGGGAAGTATAAATAGGTTTTGATTCCCTTACTAGTGTCAATATATGCGTTGTAAATGGCCGTATCTTTTGATTGCGTTGACTTAAAAGTTTCATTTTTCACAGTTCCAAGGGATTGCAGACTGCAGTATATAGTATTTACTTCAACTTGATACTTTCATGTGTTTCTGAGAAAAAAGATCTTGACAGATAGATAGACAGACAGACATATAGATGTAATGATCCTATAAGGGTTCCCTTTTTCTTTTTGAGTTACGGAACCCTAAACACTAGTCCAATCTGAAGTATGCAGCAAATAAATTTACAGTAGTCAAAAATACTTTTGAAACAGTAACGTGAAGTAAAAACAATTTGGAAATAGCACAATCATAATACGAGTATTGACAACAGTCTTAGTTTATTGAACATATGGAATATGTTGCTGTTGAAATGTTTATGTTCCGCTCTCTCCTAAATATTTTAAATTATGTCGGAATAACGTGCATTTCCAGTCAAAATTATAAAACTTTAATTGTAAAATTGGTTAACATAATAACTTCATGAACCTCCCTTCAGCACGAGGGGGATCAGGCCATAGTCCACCCCGCTGGCCAAGTGCGGTTTGATGGACTTCTCAAATCTTTAGAAAATGCTTTTATAATTATTTATATATTGAATGTATACGTGCGTGCAAATACAATTATAAATACGCAAGTGATGACTAAATGTGAATCATAAATTCCTTTTATTTCAGATTATGTCTCTACATAAAGCTTTATATTGTGATGGGCGTTAACTGGGTACTAGAAGTGGTCAGCGCTCACGCCGCTCAAAATAACAATATATGGGTCTACACTGACGCGTACAATGCTCTTATCGGGTTTTTTATCTTTTTTATTTTTGTTTGCAAACGCAAAACATTCCAGCTCATGAAAAAAAGGTTGGTGTATCAACTCTATATACTCTAAAATCTAGTGAAGGAGATTTGTCGATCAGATATAAAGTTTCAACTTTTGTTTTTTTTTTTTTGTATTTATTCAACTTTTTAGTTTCTTTTTTGTTTTTACGCCAAATTAAAAAGAAAATTGTCCTTTTGGCAAAAATTCCAATCCAAAATTCGGTCGCCCAGGTACTCTCAATTTATATGGGCATCTAAAATTCGATCCACCTGTTTATTCCTGCTTTTATATCTGTTATATTTATTCCCATACACTTATTATTACATTTCTATACATTAAAAGTATTTTTTTATATAAATAATTATCCTTTAAGCTTGTTAATAATAACAGTATTATAATATAGAGCACAGTTTGTGGTTTATGAGTAATGACCTGTTGTTTCCTTTTAGATACGCACAATTCCTAGGCAAGCCAGTAGTTAGAAGTCAATCATCTACCCGAACTATGACAACAAGTGTGAAAATAACACGTGTCTAGACGTTACCAGGATATTAATGATATAGGAATAATACTCATTAACCCATATTAAAGTAAATTTAAGATAGAGTTGTCTCTACATTTTAATATTTATTGTAATTATAGAAAGCCTGAAATATTATATTATAGCAACAATGCTTATTGTGGTTCATATTGAATATGTTATTTCCCTTATTTTGTTATTATAAAGAACTATTTATCATTTTCAAGGAAGAAATGATAACATGAGTGTAAAGCATGGTTTGACTAATATCTGTCGAATAGATTATGATTTTGTATAGATATGCTTAGGCCTTAAGTTTAAAATGTCTAACACAGAAATCCAAACTGTGAATTTTCAGTATTTGCAGGTTATAATGGCCCACTACCATTGGGCACTGGGGTTTTATGTATATGTGTTTAGTAGTTTTCTTTGTACATGTATACGTTTTCATATATATGTCGTGGTTATATAGAATAGATATGTATAGTGGGTGTTATATTTGCATTGTTGTTACGTCATAATGTAAACTATGTATACTCAGTAATGTTTTTCAAATAATGTCAGAATTTCAAGGAAGTATATTATTCTGTAAAATATTCCAGATACATAAACCAAAGTACAGTTAAATACGTGTTATATTTAATTAATGGTGAAGCCTGGTTAGTTCACTATATAGCTATGTAAGCAATCGTTTTAGTTATTTATGATGGCAAGATACGTTTTGTTGTTTTTAGGATAGGATAGGGGGCTAGCGCGTAGGATATATTAATTATACACATTGTTAGCGTAATCACCGTAATCGGATATTTATCATGATATCTTAAAAAATAACTATCTCTTCGTATTTTTTTCGCGGATTTATTTTGATTTTTGATTCCCGACATTTCGCATGCTTTACAGCATGGTCACGCATATCATGGTCACGTGCTGTTTTTTTTTAATTATAAACATATAATAAAATTGAAACTAAGCCGAATCTGTACATTAAATATTTTTTGGAGAATCTTATTGAAATAAACATTATTATCGATACAGAGACCGAATCTATAGTTTTTAGAATTTTTGTCTGTCTGTCTGTTACCGCATCACAGAAAAACCACCGGAGGGATTTCGATGTATGATGATAGTTGGTTGTCCGGGTCAACATATAAGATACTTTTTACCGCGGGAAAATGTCTCATTTCTTCGAAGTGCAGCTTTTTTGGGTGGGTATTTTAGCTTTAAAAACATAAATCTACGGCTTATTTGTATTGTCCAGTGATTTATAGCTCAAGGTTTAGATTTTGTTTAAATTTAAAGGTTTACTGAACCAATTGATTTGAAATTATTAACTAAGCAAAGATTGAAGTCGATTTGTTTATATGTGTGAACAGTTTAAAGATTACGAAGTCATTGTAATATGATTTTATGCGTAGTAGAGCTTTAGACATTTGAAAACTAATACTCGTATATTAATCATAACTATGTACTTTAATTTATCAGTGATATCTCAATGATTGCCTCTTGACATATTGTTACCATTACTTTTCCGTGTAAATCTTCGATGAACAATACTACTAGATATCGGATCGGCGCGGGTAAAAAATCCGTCTCGGTAAATATCAGCTCATTTGAAAAGTGAGCGTATATTTCGATTAGTTCTATTGAAACACTGCCAGCGTAAGCACGTTCACAGTGCCGCAATATGTATTTAAAATTTGCAAAAATAATGCGCGAAGAAGAAATTTTTCGGACAGAATGTCTTATTTTCGGTAAGTACATGTCACATGATATGACACTAAAATGAAATTTTGAACAATGTTAAATCCGCTAAGAACGTTGGCTCAGGTCGGCCTATACATGCGCAAATTCAATGAAGCAAACAGAAACAAAACGTAACGATTTAGCTCACAAAGAAACAGCGGGAAAAAGTGCTTTACGTTTTTTAAATATAAGGTTGATTTTAAAATTAAGATTATAAAACTTCCGAAATGATCGTGTGTAATGATAATTTGAAGATTTGTGACTTTATTACAAGGTGCTATGGTATTGATTAGGTGGAAAATAAAACATAATTAAGACTTTTTTCTTGGTTCGTTAGTATACAAATGAAGCTGTATAAGTGCATATTTGCGCGGACAGAATTTAGCCACGGTAATATTACATTACATTACCGTGATTTAGCTTTGATTTTGTATGTGACACGTTATCTAGTAGTATTGTTGATCGAAGATGTAAATATTATACAAAATGTCATGATACTTATTATATGTCCGTATATTAATGAAATTTTTAAACAACAGGTACCTGAAAATTAATAAAGTATGAATTATGATGATAAAATATTTCTTTTTTTTATTAAAATTGCCACTTACCTTATAAAATACTAGCAAATCACCCTCGCTTCGCTCAGTTTCGTCTCTAGGTACAATATATAATATAGAAAAATAGGTAAGTATTATAAAAAAATAAAAAATATGTACTTCCTATATGATTTTCCTTTCAATCTTCCCAAAAGTTCACCAAGTTCCATTGAATTTTTTCTTCTAAAAATTTTCAGTAACAGCCTGGATTTGGGAAGTTTGCGATATTAGACCCCCAGTACCTCAGAGAGCACGTACAACCGTCTCTCACTGGTCGTGTCGAATTGCCGTCGGAGTGTGAGAGTGACAGAAACAGAAAGCGCACTTGTGTCTGTGTACATATTTGTGCACTATAATATCTCCTGCGCAGATGGCTAACCTCAATGAGATTGAATGCCGTGTTCTAAAATCAGAATGACATCATCATTATTGATTTCCCTTTATGGGTCAGGGTTTAATATACATAGATGACTTAAGATAGTCCGGAAAAATGTATAGGTAACATACGTATGTATATTGTATAGTGTAGAGTGTATTTTAAGCAATTTATTTAAGCATATTTTTAAAGTAAAAATGTTTATAATTTGTTCCTATTTGCCATTAGTACTCACTTACCTTTTATATACTAATTAAATGCCTCGGTGGTGTAGTGGCTAGCATGGACGGCTGCACACCCGGAGGTCCTGGGTTCGAGTCCCGGGTTGGGCCAAGTTTAGTTACTGAGTCATTCTGTATAGTAAGCCTCAGTAATAGCTTGGAGTTGGGAAGTTGGCGGTGTTTTATCCCCGTGCCTCGGAGAGCACGTAAAGCCGTTGGTCCCACCAGAGTATGAGAGTGACAGGAACAGAGAGTGCATGTTGTGTCTGCGCGTCTAGTATAGTATTATATGATCTGTGCTGCGCGTACACTTGTGCACTTTAATATCTTCTGCGCAATTGGCTAGTCTCAATAAGATTAGCCGCCGTGGCCGGAATCTGTCAGGAGAACATCATCATATACTAATTTAAATATATGTATAGTTATAACTATTTATTATTAATTATTGGGAGAAGCCCATGTCCAGCATTGGACGAATTTAGGCTGAGACGAACCATTTCATGCAAAATATAAATATTAGACATTAACAATATAACGTTATGTTTAGCTTACATACGTCTATACGTCTGTTAAATGTCTTATTTATTTATTAAAGATTGACTTAAACTAGTACACCAAATATTATCTTAATAATTTTTATAGGTATTGTTATATATTGAGTTAAAATGTCACGAAGAAATTTCTATAGCAAAAGTAAGGAACTAGGTCATATGCCTACTTAATTGTGGCCTATTTGATAATTATTGATTACAATAATCTACTTGTATATACATACATACGTTAGTAATCGGAAGTACAAGTGGCGATAAATGTCACAAGTACCTTTTGCAATGCTTTATTTCCATTTAATATCAAAAAAACTATATAATAAACAACTTACATCAACTCTACACATTACCTATTAAGCGTATAGGGAAACCTGTTGTACCTAAGCCAGTATTTTACATTTTCGTCTTTAATTAAATAGTAAATAATTAGACGTATAAAAAATGCATATATGGAGAGAACAATTATTTAACTATATAATACATTAATAAAATCTGTGGATAATATATAAGAGGAACAAAAGCCATTTAAAAAACCGACCAAGTGCGCGTCGAACTCGCGCACGAAGGGATAGTCTATAAAAACGGCAAAAAAATTACGTTTATTGTATGGGAACCCCCCTTAAATATTTGTTTTAATTTAATTTAATTATTTATTTTTAAAGTGAATATATAACTAAATATTTAAAATATTCTGTGAATATTTCAAGCGTCTACCTGTTGCCGTTATCAATATTAAGCAAAAACGAGCAAAACGAGCAAAAAAATCATCTTTGTTGTATGGGAGCCCGCTTAAATATTTATTTTAATTTAAGATAAACACTTGCAGTTGCTACTATAGTTTTATTTTTTATTTGTAATAATGACTACGATGAATGGCTGATCACATCAACCCTACAAAAGTCAATTACCTCTAACGTAACAGCAATATTTGGATTCTTCGGAATCAGACTCAACCAATATTTACTTTTTACTCTATCTACTATTTCTTTTCTTTATTCTTAAGTTTTTTTTTTTCATTTTAGCCGCAATTGTCCATACATATTGTACCTTAGCCAGTGTCCAAGGTACATAATTAGGGGAATATTGCAACAATCTATTTTAACTCAAAGTTGAGGTTGTGTTCGAACACCCATACCACCTGTTACCGACATATACGAGTGTAAATATTATATATGTACGTTAATTTTTATATATGTACACCGTATCGTTGTGGGTGGGCTCAGTAGTGCCTAGCAATACAGCCGGGCGTTAAGCCAAGAAACACACTGTTAAACGACGGCGTAGGTACCGAGTATACAAGTATATAACGCCTTTGAGAGGTCTATAACCTTAGTCTCTCCCGTGACCATGATTGCTGTAAAGTATTCGAAACGTCCGAAAAGATAAATAATCCGAAAAGATAGTTTTATTTAAAATGTCAAATATTCGCGTAAACCTAAGAAAGTATTAAAAATATGACTTACTAGCAGAACCCGCGGCTTCGCTCGCGCTAAAACTACAAAAAACTCTAAAAAAATAGGTTTCATACAAACCTTCATCCCCTATTTTACCCCCTTATGGTATGAATTTCGAAAAATGCTAAAACACGTGTTTATTTAAATAAAACACATGAGCTATGTAGTCCTTTTGCGAGGTGAACTTGCCCTCCGTGTGTTGATCGGGAGTGCTATCCTTCTCCCGCAACGTACCTATTTATTTCAGGTCATCTAACAGAAGATCAGATCTAGATTCATGAAATATTATTTACAGTTATCGGATCCAGATTTGAGTTCGGCTAATCCATGTTGCTAATTTTCAATTTGCTCAATCAAGTTGCTCAGTTTTATCGATTTTATTTAAAGTCTAATCTACATATTATTTATGCTTACCTTTGCTTTTTAATCCTTTTCCTTGAGGCAATAAAAATATGCAAGAAAATATCTTATGAGACGTACATATTTATATTTATTTATTTATATTACTTCTCTGATAGCAGAGTGGACTGTTGGAGCAACCCTATGGTTGTTGTGGTCTGCTTCGGCAGACCTATCATCTTCGTGGAGCTTCGTGGTTGAGTGCGCAAGCGATCCACGACGCCCCATTAAGATGGGGGAGATTTTGTTGGGTTTAGTGAGTAAGACTGACTTTTCTAGCCGCTGAGTCCCACATAACCACCTGTATGTACATATACCGGTGGTATGCGTAAATGGATTTCCCAACATAAAAAAAAAAAGTTCACCTGCGTTTAAACGATTGAAATAAAAAAGGCTGAACACATGTATATTATCTATATATATATATAATAAAATGTAGAAGACGAATGTCTGTACAAAATTTTTCAATAATATAGTTCATACATCAGAATAACAAATAGGCTATTTTGCTGGCCAAAATAATTTTCAAATTAAAGTGTTTGTAAATTTTTGTCCTTTCATTAAAAATTACATTAAAGAAATAGTATGAAACACGAGTTTTTGCAGTCGATAAAGATCGATAAAGTATGTATGGTGAAAAAGTTAATATTTTATTTCAGTGCTAACGTTACGAAATATGTTCGTAAAAACAAAATAAATAATTCGCCGTTATGGGACCCTTGATGCGCGAATCAGATTTGCCCGATTATTATATTTAAGGATGAACAAAAATTTATAAACTTTTTAATTTGAAGTTTTTTTTTGGTAGTTTACTTTTACAGTGTACGGCATTGCATGTTACGGCGCGGCGGTGAATTGATGTTTAGCATCTTTACCCATAAATATATCCTCTTAGCCGATTTCGGTTACGAAGGGCAATCTCATTGAGACTTACCAACTGTACAGGACCTGCGCAGATGTGTACACCTCTATTCCTTCAATTTTCACATTCCCATAGGACAACAACTCGACATGACCGATGAGAAATAACGACAGCTTTATTTACGAAGCAAGGGGATAGGGTATTAATATTTTCGTGACAAACTATATTTTATACTCGACCTGGGTCCACGACCTCTCAATATGCAGCCGTGTATCCTAACTAGTAAACCAACGAGGCAGTACATACATATATACATACATACATTATATATAGATAAACAATTCTACATATATTTACCTTATACAGCAACTTATTCGTTGCTTTTAAACAACGAACCAAGATTGCTCTATTTATGAACACTATGTGAACAGGCGCTCGCATAACCGCAAACGTTATTACTTAAGATCCACTCGTAACGGTCACAAGCAAACATGCTTGTTGTAACAATGAAAATATTAGTAGTGATTATTTTATTTATTTTATATGTCATTTCATTTAGTTCTGGTAGCCATGTTTATAATAGTTTAGTGTTAGAAGGTGAACAAATCAACAGCGTTTGTGCTGTAAAAAAATGTATACGAAAGTGTTGTCAAAAAAACCAATATATCAATTTTAACTCAGCGTGTGAAGATTTTGATACGGACTTTTATACAAAATTTTATGACTTTTCAAGTATACCAGTTTATAATGAAAATAATCTTGAACAGAAAATAAATAAATCAGTCCGTGACTTATTCTATCTCGTGCCAGGGCGATTTGAAGAAATGTTAATGGAAGAAGAACTTTCAAACATCACTTTTAAGAGCCAAGCATTCATTGCAACGGATTATGGAATGAACAATGTATTATCAGAAGTAAGTATAAACTTCCATATAATAATGTGATTTCTGTGTCATTGTCACTTTGCGACCATTAGTCAGTTCGATTCCCGTTCAGTTGTAGCTACGAGTATCATTCAAAATAATACGAAGTTAAATACAAATAAATGAAAAAAAGTATGTCGCTAAATAAAATCACAAAAAAATACATGAGAATATTATAATATTTAGGCTGTATAGTGTGTACCTAATAAAAGGCTAGGTATATTTCCATGTTTTTTTTTAATTTGACGTTATCATCATGTCTAAGATTAGGAAGATTATAGAAGATGTAATTCTACAATCTGTGGAGAATAGAGACATTTTACGATTCTATGACATTACGATTAAATCTGTCATTTCTATACAATTTTTAAAATATCTATTTATTAACGATTGACTGATAATCGAATCATTAAAAAAATCGTTCACAATCGACGAAGACATCGAGACACATACACAAATATATCACTCCAATGAATAATTCCTTCTTTAGCTAAACCTGTCAGAAACAAATAAGGAAAAGGAATACCTATTTATTATAGGAATATTTTATAGGAAAATTTATTGTTGTTTTAATTTGAAAGAACCCCATTATATCACAAAATTCATGAAACTCTGAATATTTATTGATGTGTCACAACTTAGAGGAACCAATCAAAGTTGAATAGGAAAACGTTACGTTATATATCAGTAATAATATTTATCGGACATCAAAATATATAAATTAATTTAGATGAAGGAATTGCAAAATATTTTTAACTTCATATTTTTATAATAATTGCCCGGCTTTGCCCGCTTAGTTGATTTATATGTAACCAGAATAACTAGCTTTAAGTATCTAGAAGCAAAACCATAGGACTTTCATTACGATAGCCTTTTTTTAACGTTAGAAAATGCGTTTAGACACGAAGTATGGGAGTCACCGGCAAAGCCAGTACTACCCACTAAAACCCAACGGAACCTTCCCCCTCTTAATGGGGCGTAGCAGCGACGCCCCGACGGCAGCTCTGCTGAAGCAAACCACAACAACCACGGGGTTGCTCCACGGTCCACTCTGCTACCAGAGAAGTACCAGGAGCAACTCGCATAGCACACCGGCCACGGAGGTGGGCCACCTCCCTGTGCGTTTCTTGGCTTCGCGCCCGGCTGGATTGCCGGGTCTCTTAGAACTTGTATTTTGAAAGACGAGAAAAAAAAATTTAGACATACAAATAGGTACCTTAATTCCGACATTTTAATTTTTAATAATATCCATATACCCTAGAATACTTGCGTTTTCAAGAAGAATCTAACGACGTATGAATCATCAAAATTAGTTGGGCCGTTTAGTAATTCCGAGGAAACAAAGGATCGAACAAAATATGTACCACGGTCGGGTAAAAATTATTATATTCTTTCAAATATTTTTGTTAAGAGAATTTGGCTGCTCAATATCTATACCAATTTTATAAAAATGAAGATTTTGTAAATTTTAACTGACCTATCCCTGGAATTCCCAGTGTTTGATAAATTCTTTTGACAAAAAGATAAAACATAACTTATTATTTTATCAATATATATGCTACACAAAGCATTTATAATAATTGTACGTCACGGAGGAGGTAAATTTTATTGACAGATGTTGTTTTTCGAGTAAGACCATCTCATAGTTGACCACAATAAATTAATTACCTCATTTACGCAGAATTTATTACTTACGATAATTATTATTTGATAGATATTCTTTATTATACTTTTTTTTTACTGCGTGAAGATAGATATTTTCCCACGGTAAAAAGTAACCTATATGTTCTCACCCGGATACCCAGCTATCAACATACCAAATTTCATCCAAATCTGTCCAGTGGTTTTTTTGTGATGCGGTCACAGACAGACAAAAATTCTAAAAACTATAGGTTCGGCCTCTGGGACGATAATAATAAATATTTTAATAAGATTTTCCAAAAAATATTCGATGTACAGATTCGATTTTATTATATGTATAAACACAATACACATATAAACTGATTTGAAAATGTTAAAAGTATTGCCTTATATACATAATATCTAGTCTTTATTTAAATAATTCCTTTGAATTTAATTATAAATAAGTATATTGAACTTTATTTTCCGGCCCATATTTTACGTACTTGCTATTTCACTTCTCCCTTTAGTTACTTATACATATATAAGTAGTAGTTATTCGAGAACTAAAATGTCTTTAAAATGACGTTAAAGCTAAAAAAATTTGCCCGCGGGAAAGAATTTCTTGGATAAAAGAAAGAAATCCTTTTATACTCAAGTCGAGGGCATGGTCTGTTTGTGTGCCAAGTTCTTGCATCTAAATTAGTTTAACAGTTTACGCGTGTTATATACAAACTACTTAATACAAACGTTCACATTTGGGTACAACTAGCGACACACCCTTGGTTCGTCCCTAGATGGTTTTTTAAATCGACACAACTTTTTTATTTATGACCCGATTGAAATAAAACAAATACTAATGTTAAGTAAAGCTTACCACAATATATTAATGAAAACCGCACTCAAATCGGTTAAGCCGTTCTGAGAATAGCGCGTACAAACGCACAGCCAAACAGACAAAAAAAAATTAAAAGTCATTGTTTTAGGTTCTATTGTGTTAAAAAAGACCCCCGATAATAGTTTTTATCAAATATCTTCCATTTACAGACCACGATCAGTTACAATTTTATTATATGTAATGATATAGATAATAATAATGGGAAATTATAATGTATATTTTCAAGGTGTAATATTTTACTTTTCAGAAAGGAATTTTGTACATAGAATTACCAAACTGGTATGAGAGATGGCGCCCAGTAAATTATTTTTGTGTTGACTACTTTAATGACAATATCACAACTACTCCTAAGTTTTGGTCTGTCACTACAGATGATGGAATGCCAAAAGTAAATCCTTACTTCACTGCAGGTAATCTTCTTATTTATCTATTAGATAATTCAGCCTCATTTGAGCTTTACATTAATTGTGCTCTTAATAAAATAAATTTGAAATTTTAAATATTGGCTAAGCTACTTGTGGTCACAATATCTAAATTCTAATAGAGTTTTTAATAACCATTTAGTACGTGTATACTGTAAATAAACGCTCACGTTCAATTTATTGTGTCAGTCATTCGTTTTAAATGTTTGCAGTCTATTTAATACTGAAAAAATAGCAGTTTTATTAAGAAATATAATTTAATATTTTGTCTAATGTTAACGTTAGTACATTTTATTTCATCGACTCTATTAAATTACCATCGGGGTGTAGTGTATCTAAATAACTTTCACATAGCTTTTATTTTAAAAATGGTGTAAATTCAGATTTTCAGAAATTTTATAATAGATAAAGATAAATTATTTTATTACATAATTGTTTGTTATTCAAAAGATAATATCATAATCTAGTATATGTAAATATGCAAAATGTAGTTCTTTTAAAAATCGGCTGGATTCTTTAAACATATTTCATATTATGTATATCTAATTCTAACCATGTACTATTATGTAAACTTCCTTTGAGGAAACCTGTGTATACAGACGGCTGATACGATAAGTTTATTTAGGTACGCTTTTTATAGATGTAAATTAATTGTTAATTTAAAAAATATCAATAATAATCTTCAAGAAGCTAATAGTTGACGAGGGTTCCTTATCATAATATATTAAATTTGTCATTTATTTTAATATTCATTTTATCTAGAAAGTTAGTTGTTTTCCGACGTGCGATACCGAAAATATCCCATAAAAGGAGAAAATTAATCGAGGTCTCTTCTTTTAATAAATAATATAGCCAAGGAAACATACCCTTCACTACGAGTGCCGGGAGGGGGTGCAAAGGGTACACTGGCATGGTGCACCCATTTGCTACGAAGAAAAATATATAGAAAAAATTAAAGAAATAAAATTGTATTAGTAAAATACCTGTTTAAATTAAGATAGCCGCGAAAAAATTATAAGTAAGATAATAATAAAAATTATTACGTTAATCATTTAAACATTAGCTCGTAGTCTAATGTGCTGAAGCAGATGCACCCCCTGGAGATAATTCTCGCGGCCCACGCCCTTAACCGACCTAGATATTCGAAATAGTAACACGGTTTTTACAGGTATAGCTGTTTACCTTCTATACATTAAAATAAGCTTTTCTTTTTCAGCGCTGTTGGTATCAACATTTTTCTTATTTCTCGTACTACTAGTTTACGTTCTATTGCCGGAGCTACGGAACCTCGTGGGCTTAGTATTGATGGCCTACGTACTAAGCCTAATGGGCGCTTTCATTTTCTTAGTTTCCCTGCAACTTGCAGAATTTGACTATTATGGATGTCTCAGCATGAGTATGTATACTTTGCAATAAGATAAAAATAGATTTAAATTGACGTTATAAGGCAAGATACCTCTTGACATTTTAATTTATTTCTACCTTGACACTGCCGTCTAGGTTAAAAAAGCTAACAAAGATATGTATATAGGACTAGTGACTCACCCTTGCTCCACTCGGGTTCGTCCCTAGTTTCGTTTTAAGGTTTAGTATAGATTTCTCAGAGATGAAATATTTTCCTGCAGTAAAAAGTATCCTATATGTTGACCCGGAGAGCCAGCTATCATCATACCACATCAAAATCTGTCCAGTGGTTTTCTCGTTATGCGGTCACAGACAGAAAGACAGACAGACAAATATTCTAAAAACTAGATTCGCCCTTTGTATCGTAAATGATGACTATTTCAATAAGATTTTCCAAAAAATATTTAAAGTACAGATTCGACTCAGTTACAATTTTATTATAATTATGTGTAGAAGAAAATACATTTGTTTTTCTAAGAATAGTAAATAGTACCTAATATCATAGAAGCGACATTATGTACCCTGTATGTATAACATGCTTATTTGAGTATAAAAGTAAAATTAAAACAAGCCTTCCGAAATAATCAAGGACTATTATTTTTTAAAAGAATAATTAAATAATAATAATAATAAGTCCTGAATTGAACTACTTGAAACTTTAGGGGGCTTCCCCGAGTAACGAACTTTACCTACACCATACATACAACTTTACTTTAAAATCTATATTATTATTGTAACTAGTAGTACTTATCTATTAATTCACAAATGTATTGATTGATATTATATTCTATAGTAGTTTAAAAAAACTATGTTTATCCATACTAATATTATAAATGTGTAAGTGTGTTTCTTTGTTTGTTTATCCAGTTTGGCAGTTTTCGAAATTCACCATATAACAGGGTAAAATAGAAGATGAAAGCTGTATGAAATTTTTTGTAGTTTTAGCGCGAGCGAAGCCGCGGGTTCTACTTGTATGTATATAAATTGATTTTAACAGAATATTTATTTTTCCCTCGGTTTCAGCGGCTATAACGTATTTCTTCTTCTTGGCTACTTTTTGCTGGATGAACGTTATGTCATATGATATTTGGTGGACATTCAGGTAAGCACATTTATGTAACCTAATATTTTGAGCTAATTGACTTATTTATTTTTAATTATTACTAGCGACTCACGCTTCGAGTTCGTCCCTAGACAAAAACAAATCTATCCCACGGGAATCGTACCTTTTTGTTGCTAAGATTATCGCGTTCAACCAAACAAATAAACAAACAAACAAACAAACAAACAAACAAACAAACAAACAAACAAACAAACAAACAAACAAACAAACAAACAAACAAACAAACAAACAAACAAACAAACAAACAAGCAAACAAACTCTTCGGCTTTATAATATTAACCTAGATAGGTTCGTATTATTATGTAGCGACATACCCTCGATTAATTCGGGTCCGTCCGAAGTCATAGCCTCTATTATGCGTACTAAATGTCATCCAAATCCATCCAGCCGTGTCAGTGTGCAAGATTAACAAACCTACACTTATATTATATTATCATCATCTTTGAGATAGTGCCGTAGAACTAAACATGAAAGCCAAACAATAATGATTTAAAATATATAATATGTATACAAATATTTATAGATAATTTATTGTTCTGATAATTAAATATATGAATATTAATAAATTAAAGTAGATATCTGACGGATTAAGTATAATCTTAGCTTATCTATTTTAGCATAAGCTGTCTCTCTTACCGATTAATAGTAATAAACATTTCCTTATTCTTTGATGAATGTACGCAATTTCTACGACCAAATCGTGAATAGTAAGTAGCATAAACAGCAAAATACGCTACTATTTTTGACTTAGATTTTTTTGTCGGGCTTCATCTATAGAATTATTTAGTCTAAGCTTTTAAATAAATATTATAAACAATTTTTCCTTTTAGGGGCTACGCAAAAGCTCGTCCGATTCATAGACGAGGAGAAAAATTCAAATTCTTTATGTACTGCATCTATGCATGGGGAGTTCCATTACTAATGGCCGCAATGCTCGTTATCATCAACAATTTGGACTTATCACATATGCCATGGTTCGTTACACCTCAAATACCGGCGGCAGGGTGTTTTCTTGAAGGTAATGCAAATATACGTTATACGTTTTCTACATCTAAGTAAAATATAACTTCGAATTCATGTAGTTGATACGGTATAAACAAACAATACGTCCAATATTTTTGTTTTCTGTGAACCATCCATCCAAACTGTTCATTGTCTAATAATATAAGGATTAATAAGCATTTTTAAAGTATATATTAATAAGCTTAATTTAATAAGCTTTACGAAAACCTGCTGTGCTAAATAATCAATAAATTCTTGTAGTGTGAACACATACATTATACATACATATTTTGAAAGTATTAAAATTATAAAAAGTTATATATATATATATATATATATATATATATATATATATATATAGTTTATTAAACGTTAAAATTAATCAAATGAATAATAATTAATATTTTCCTGTCCCTTCCATTTTAGGTGGCCAAAAATTAGTATATCTATACATTCCTATGTTGATATTGATCTTGTGCAACTGGTTCTTCTTCCTCATGACCGCATTTAACATTTGGCGTCTTAGTCGAGGTACGGCTGCAGTAAATTCAGACGCTGCTGGCAACCCAGCAGCTCATCGTAGTCAGAGAAACAGGTACGATCAAATTAAAAAAAGCAGTCATGAGGACTGCTGACAGAAGTACAAAATTAAAACTATAATAATATTTAATAATATAATATTAAAAGTAATGTTTTTATGTCAATAAATATATTTTTCGGATGCTTAACTATGCCCGTCTCCACCCTTATGTTTTTCTATTTACTCCACAACCACATAGTAAGTACCAGGAGTGTTTTCATTATAACTTTTGTATGAGTTTGTATACATAAATACACAATACTAGCGACTCACCCTCGCTTCGCTTCGAATTCGTCTCTAGACAAAAACAAATCTATCCCCCGGGAACCGTACATTTTCCGGGATGATATATAGCCTATAGCTTTCCTCAGTTAATGGGCTATTTAATGCAAAAAGATTTTTTCAAATCGGATTAGTAGTTCTTGAGCTTAGCGCGTTCATTGTTCAAATAAACAAATAAACAAACTCTTCACCTTTATAATATTACAAATAATAATATTTTACAGGCTTATGATATACCTAAAACTCTCCCTAATCATGGGCATCAATTGGGTATTAGAGGTGGTGAGCTTCTTTTCACCTGATCTGAATGTGTGGAAATTTACCGACATGTACAACCTTCTTCTTGGTTTGGCAATATTTCTGATCTTCGTATGCAAAAAGAAAATTTACATGAAACTACGTAACAGGTACATAAATGTTTTACACTTCATGTTAACTTTTTTTTGACAACAGGTTTGGCTCAGCGTGTAGTGACTCTATTATAATCCCGCTGGGGGCATTCATTTGTGTGATGAACACGAATGTTTGTACTCCAGTCATGGGTGTTTATAATACGTATGTATTTAAAAATTATATATGTGTAGTTTATCAACTATTGATATCCATAACACAAGCCTTCGTAGTTTAACATGGACCTAGATGGTATTGTGTGTTAATGTCACAAAATATGTATATTTTTTGTCAAAAGAGTGGGGCGATCCCTCAGGAATTTACTACCATCACTGGATGTAACTGTGAGACTTGATAACTCGGCAAGAAATTGAAAAAAACTGGGTGCGTGTAACCTTAACGCACGATTGAAAACAAACTTCTTTTGGCAAATATCACAATTAAATAAAAAAAAAGAAATTGTTCTTTAGATATGTTTTGCCAGATTTTGGATCACAAAACGTCTTCATCAACGACGGAAGAGAACAGTTAGGTCGATATCGATGAAATTTTAAAGCACTATCGTGCCTATTTTACGCTTAAGAATACCCCAAAAATGTACTTAGTACTTATATAGAATGTTTTAAAATCTATTTAATACATAGACATTTTATTTTTGTTTACAGATACATAGACGAACATTTGAGCAAATCTCACACCAGCTCCAGTACTCTAGAGTCAAATCTTAGTCAAGAAACTCCGTTGCAAATTTCCACTCATCCCATGGGACTAAAATCAAAGCGATCATTATCATCGATCAGATACTCCTAAATTATAATAGAGAATAGCGTAAACATGGCTTACTTAAAAATATTTTTTAATGAATATTTTTACGAGTTTCCTTTTGTAATTTATACATGAAAGGAGTGTATAAACTAAATGTTATGGAGTACCTGGTCTTGAGTTTACTTAGTTCATATTAACGGTAAAAAAACATTTAAAAAACTCGAATTGTTGAGCTGGTTATATACTAAATAACATTTAATAGCTCGTACATAAATGTAATTCAAATAATTCATTGAAAGTATTATCAGAAGTGAATGAAGAGAAATTGTTGTGTAATTTAATAAATATATAAAATATTTTTGTATGTACATATGTATAGTTAGTAGGTAAATTCTTAACGCCAAATATTATTTTTGTATTGTCACAATCTCAAATTTAAGTACAAAAATATACCAATTACGGATTTGTGACGAAGTGTGGAACGCAGTATCCACGATTATTCCTTTAAAATCCTCACACTGTAGACCTCCTATCGGATAGTAGATAATAGTTTGGTCAGATTAAAAATCACTATTAAGTTACATTATAGATGTACGCTAGTTAGCTCATTATTCCGCCTCATGATTCACTTTGCCTCATTTGGATTGACTACACTGGTGCTTTTAAATTAAATTCATGATTAAAAAGTTCTTGTATAAGTTTAATTTTATTAAGTTTAATTTTATTCATATTATGATCATACTAGCAGAACCCGCGGCTTCGCCCGCGATCAAACTACAACAAGGATAAACTTTTTCGCAATACACATACTTTATTACATAGTTAGAAAAATAAGTTCGTGTAAGTTTTATTATTTCTTAAAGATATATGGAATACAAATTTAATTTTAGCGATCGTAACTCAAAATATCCAGTATTTTAAAATATGTTAAGCGTACGTATATTCTGTAAATAAATTTACAGTTTAGATATTTAGCAAGCTCCACTACCTGTATTTTTTGCACGTGCGTGCACACGCACATTTGCATGTAGAAAACATCATCTTTCCAAAGTTAGAAGAAGAGAGTACAATGATACAATCGCATACAATGTTTACGACTTTAGAATCATGTAACTCGGCTTATATGGTTTTTTTAACTAACATACTAACAGGCTAACACCTACGTTATTTTTAAAGACCTAATGCTGTGTACCTGTGACCTGAAGCTTACATTCTCCCTCCTTTTCCTTCTTTTTTAAATCACATATATAAAGTGCCATGCTTATATTGCTGTAGCTTTTTGCCCGCGGCTACGCTCGCGTAGACTGAAAAATTTGCTCAGTTTTAATTTCCATTGAATTTATTTGTTGTCATATCGAGTTTTTAATATTATGTTTAGAGTAAAACTCTAGATTCACTAAAGTTAGTCTACACTAAAAAAAAATAAACAATCTAAAGGTAAATACAATTTTCCGTGCATCAATTACAGAGTTTCATACAAAATTTCGTACGCTATTTGACAGCCTTATGGGATGAATTTAAAAAAAAATGCTAAAAAACGTATTTATTTAATTGTATTGAAGAGCATTAATACCAAGTTTCAAGTAATTCTGATCATAAATAATTGTTTGCCCATATAAACTTTATAACCCCCTTTTACCCTTTTAAGGGATGAATTTCGAAAAAATCTAATACATACATATATTTCTTATTTTTCATCTTAAAGCTAAATACTACTTTCTGTGTATTTCGCGTTAAGAATGACAGAGTTTCATACAATCTTTTACCCCCTATTTTACCCCTTTAGGGCATGAATTTCAAAAATTCCTTTCTTAGCGGATATCTACATTGTATAGGGAATATGTCCTCCAAATTTCACATTTCTACAACCAGCGGTTTAGACTGTGCATTGATCGATCAGGCAGTCAGGACAGCAATTTATGTATATATAAATATAGATCACTCATGAAATCAAACTAACTTATTATAAACTCTGCAATGTGCTGAGACTCTTAGTATAACTGTTATTAATGTATTAGGTAGTTATAGTCTAAGATCCCGATCTATGTGGTGGACCCCTCACTCTTTTTTCAGGCGAAATATATTTTTAAGTCGTAAAACATATTAACGAACACGACCCAGAAGGGTTGTCACCAAAAATTTGCTCCAGGCTATTTTTAATTAAAAATCCTGTGGTCTAGAGATGTTTTGGTATAACAACCTTATATCATTAAATTTGTAATGGTTGGTTTCTGAAAATACGATCCGATACCAGCAATTAACTACTTTAAGTTTTTTACTTTCGATTGATACTAAGTTGTCACAGGAAAACATACATTATATATAGATAAACGATCCTACATATATTGTTACGCGCCGCTAGTTTAATCAAAGACATTCGTACAACCTCTGTGGTGTTCGTCTACGCAGGTGCCAAGCAGGCAGGAAAAGTATGACGACGAATATATTTGACGTTTGGGCGGGAGGTATGATTTTGCTGTTGTATATATAAATTTTATTAATTACTGTCAATATAACGATTATAACAGGAAAAGTGTTTCATTATTTTACAATATATTTACCCTATACAGCAACTTACTCGTTGTTTTTAAACAAAATGGCCCTATAACAATATAATGTGTGATTAGCACTCGCATAACCGCAAACGTTATTAGTTAAAATCCACTCGTAACGGTCACAGGCAATCATGTTTGTTGTAACAATGAGAACATTAGTAGGGATGATTTTATTTATCTTATATGTCATTTCATTTATTTCTGGTAGCCCTGTTTATAATAGTTTAGTGTTAGAAGATAAACAAATCAACACTGTTTGTGCTGTAAAAAAATGTATACGAAAATGTTGCCAAAAAAGCCAATATGTCAATTTTAACTCAGCGTGTGAAGATTTTGATACCGACTTTGACACCAAATTTTATGACTTTTCAAGTATATCAGTATATAATGAAAATAATCTTGAACAGAAAATATATAATTCAGTCCGTGACTTATTCCATCTCGTGCCAGGACGATTTGAAGAAATGTTAATGGAAGAAGAATTTTCAAACAGTACTTTTAAGAGCCAAGCAATCATTGCATCGGATTATGGAATGAACAATGTATTATCAGAAGTAAGTATCAATTCTCTATAACTATCGAACTGACGAATGGTCGCAAAGCAGACAGTGACACAGAAGCCACATTATTATATCTAATGTGGCTTCTGTGTCACTGTCTACTTTGCGACCATTCGTCAGTTCGATTCCCGTTTAGTTGTTACTACAAGTATCATTCAAAGTAATACCAAGTTAAATACAAATAAAAAAATACATGACTATAGTATAATAATTTGGCTGCATAGTATATTGTACGGTGTACCTAATAGAACGCTTAGATATAATTACATGTTTTTTTTAATTTGAGATTATCATCATGTCTAAGATTAGGGGGATTATAGAAGATGTAATTCTACAATCTGTGGAGAATAGAGACAATTTACGATTCTATTACATAACGATTAAATCTGTCATTTTTATTTAATTTTTATAATATCTATTCATGGAATGTGGAATGCTCTTGTTATTAAAATAAATTATACTCCACTTCAGAGAAAGATAAATAGAGAACTTGAAAAGCCGCAACCTCTTCGCAGCCAGGTGTAAGCAGGTAATATTTTGTTACATTTATACGTTCATGGCGTATATTCATTATTTATATATTAAATTAAAGCTATTTTTTTCTGTGCGTGATAAAATACCTCTGCCTATGTAAAAGTGACCGCAAAGAAAATAAAAGATGGAAAGAATATTATATATCTTTTGTCAGACAATAACAACGCTTACCATGGCAACAAAAAGTAATGGCCGGTTTACACGTGTTAAGTAGTTTAGTAGTTAACTAAATTTTAACTTAATTTTAAGTGATTAATTGCGTGTAAACAGAGAATTTAGTATCAAGTTGCAAGTTAAAATTTAGTTAACTACTAAACTACTTAACACGTGTTAGTTGTAATTGGTATATTAAGTTGATTGGCAGTTACGAGTTAGGTAGCACAGAGGTAGGAGTAGTATTTCCAGGAAACTTGTTGATCATTCAAAAAATATTGTGTGATATGTGGAAAATAAAAAGTCATGGTTTTGTAACCGATGATGATTTTTAAACTTCTGTTGGTGATATCCGCCTACCCACTAATTTTAATATTTATGTCAAAGTTGATTACCATATTGTTTTAATCTTTAAAGTTAATTGCTATTTATAACTTAAATTTTGGAGATTTTATTTGTATTTTAAAAATTGTGTTGATTTCGATTAGTACCTACTTAATAAATCGATGTTAATCATTAATAATCGTTGATTAAATTTACATAAGTTTGTTTTAATTAAAAAAAATTGCAGCAGTTTCATAATGAGTCTTCTATCCCTGCATGAGGCATGTATCCCCCAAAGCATTTTAACATAAGGAAACTATCCGCCACAGAGGGCAACTATCCCCTTTTGTAGCGGTCAAATAAAACAGGATTTACTGAAAAACTAACTAACTATTGATTGTGTTTAAAGAAATAGGTCTCAATGAAAGTTCAATGTTTTATTATACACGGGGCATATTGTAAGTAAATACTTAATTTTTATGTAATTGGAGATTTTCAAAAAGTAGGGCAACTATCCAGCTTTTACCCTAATGTACATTTTTAAAGTGTGATATTTAACTTTTCAGAGAGGAATTTTGTACATAGAATCACGAAACGCGTATGACAGATGGCGCCCAGTAAATTATTTTTGTGTTGACTACTTTAATGACAATATCACAACTACTCCTAAGTTTTGGTCTGTCACTACAAATTATGGAATGCCAAAAACTAATGCTTACTACATTGCAGGTAAATATATGCCTTATTCATCTATTACATAGTTCAACCTCATTTGAGCTTTACATTAATGCTGCTGTTAATGAAATAAAATTGCTTTTTAACTGTTAAATAATAAATTTTAAATATTGGTTAAGCTACTTGGTCACAATATCTTTGAAAATAGCCGAGAAATAATTTAGTTATTACGGTATTGTTAAGTTATTAATAAACATTTATTACGTGTATACTGTAAATAAACGCTCACGCACAATTTATTGTGTGAGTCATTCGTTTTAAAAATTTGTCGTTTATTTGATACGGACAAAATGTAGGCAGTTTTATTAAGAAACATAATTGGATATTTTGTATAATGTTTATGTTAACACATTTTATTTCATTGACTCTATTAACTTACCATCGCGGTGTAGTGTATCTAAAAAACTTTTACACAGCTTTTATTTTAAAAATGATGTAAATTCAGATTTTTCAGAAGTTTTATAAAAAAAATATTACAATACATTGATAAAATATATTCTTGTGACACAAATAAAAAACCTATATTTTCGTTAATTTGTTGCAATACAACAACAAATAACGGTATGTATTGCAAAACATAATAATAATAAAAAATATCTTTATCATTAAATAAGTTAAATATTTAAATAAATATTATCTATATAAACGCAATGTTAATAAGATACATCATTTTATTACATAATCTTTTGCTATTCAAAACATAATAATATCATATTATACTACATGTAAATTGGCAAATTGTAGTTCTTTAAAAATCGGCTGGATTCTTTAAACATATTTCATATTATGTAAATCTAACCATGTATTACGTAAACTTCATTTGAGGAAACCTCTGTATACAGACGGCTGATACGATAAGTTTTATTAGGTACGCTTTTTATGGATTTAAATTAATTGTTAATTAAAAACATCAATAATAATCTTCGAAGAGGGTTCCTTATCTTAAAATATGGTCATTTATTTTAGCATTTACAATATTTATTTTATCTATAAAGTTACTTTTTCGACTAGTGGCACCGATAATGTCCCATAAAAGGAGAAAATTAATCGAAGTCTCCTCTCGTAATTAATAATATAGCCAAGGAAACATACCCTTCACCACGGGTGCCGAGAAGGGGTGCAAGGGGTACACTGGCACGGTGCACCCTTGCTTGCACCCTTGCTTAAAGAAATAAACTTGTATTAGTAAAATCCCTGTTTAAATGTAGATATCTGCGAAAAAAGACGACAAATAAGATATGAATAAAAATCGTTGATCATTTAAGCATTAGCTCGTAGTTAACTACTTCGTGCTCGTACTTCGTAGCTCGTATATCGTAAAGTATCGATACAACAATACAATATATTATATCGAAAAAAATATCGATTTTTTTTTATAAGAACATCCTTACCAAGCCCTTTACCGACCTAGATATTCGAAATAATAACACGGTTTTTACAGGTATAGCTGTTTACCTTCTATACATTAAAATAAGCTTTTCTTTTTCAGCGCTGTTGGTATCAACATTTTTCTTATTTCTCGTACTACTAGTTTACGTTCTATTGCCGGAGCTACGGAACCTTGTGGGCTTAGTATTGATGGCCTACATACTAAGCCTAATGGGCGCTTTCATTTTCTTAGTTTCCCTGCAACTTGGAAAATTTGACTATTATGGATGTCTCAGCATACATACAACTTTACTTTAAAATCTATATTATTATTGTAACTAGTAGTACTTATCTATTAATTCACAGATTTATTGATTAATTTAATATTCAATAGTAGTTTTAAAAAAAATGTATTCATATATTGATTTCAATAGAATATTTATTTTTCTCTCTGTTTCAGCGACTATAATTTACTTCTTCTTCTTGGCTACTTTTTGCTGGATGAACGTTATGTCATATGATATTTGGTGGACATTCAGGTAAGCACATTTATGTAACCTAATATTTTGAGCTAATTGACTTATTTATTTTCATTTATTATAGGCACGTATACTAGCAATATACCCTCGATCTATTCGGGTCCGCCCCAAGTCGTAGCCTCTATTATGCGTACTAAGTGTCATCCAAATCCATCCAGCCGTGTGAGTGTGAAGGATTTACAAACTTTCGGATTTATAGAAACAGTCCCATTCCTTATTTAGTATTCATTGACTTTTAAGTTTTAAACTCATACTAAGGAATAATGATTATGTTCTCCTGACCGATTCCGGCTACGGCGGCCAATCTCATTCAGACTAGCCAACTGCGCAGGAGATATTATAGTGCACAAGGGTACGCGCATACACAACGTGCACTCTCTATTCCTGTCACTCTCATACTCCGGTGGGACGACTGCTCGACACGACCAGTGAGAGTTGAGGCGCAGGACCGACGGCTTTACGTGCTCTCCGAGGCACGGGGGTGTAACACCGCCAACTTCCAACTCCGAGCTGTTATTGAGGATTACTATACAGAAAGACTCAATAACTAAACTTAGCCCAACCCGAGACTCGAACCCAGGACCTCCGGGTGTGCAGCCGTACATGCTAGCCACTACACCACCGAGGCAATAAGGAATAATATAGACAGAGTGTCGTAGAATTAAACATGAAGACAAAAAATAATGATTTAAAATATATAAATATACAAATATTTATAAAAAAATCATTGCTATGATAAGTAAATATGTAAATGTTAATAAATAGCTAACTATTTTTATTATAGTAAAGAAAAATTAGATAGATTAGCTTAGATCACGCTATCTCCCTTTCAAGGAAAAGAGAACTAATGCTTGAAATGAAATACGTGTAACGGGTTTTCCTTATTATTTGATAAATGTAATTTTTCAATTTTTATGGAAAAATCGAGAATCTATCTATATAATATATAAAATTAAGTCGGGTTAGTTACACCATTTATAACTCAAGAATGACTGGATCGATTTTTATGATCTTTGATTTGTTAGATTTGTCTCCGTTCCGAATAGTAGAATTACTATTAAAACATCGGAAAAAATCACGAAAAATAAAATTAAATTTACTTGGCTAAAGCTGGCTAACAACTGTTCGTGTCTAGTAAAAACGTACCGTAGGGACGCACCCGGGCGAAGAGAGGATAAGTCGTTAATAGTAGCATAAACAGCAAAACACGCAATTTTTTTGACTTTGAAATGGTTTTAAATAAATATTATACACGATTTTTCCTTTTAGGGGCTACGCAAAATCTCGCCCGATTCATAGACGAGGAGAAAAATTCAAATTCTTTATGTACTGCATCTATGCATGGGGAGTTCCATTACTAATGGCCGCAATGCTCGTTATCATCAACAATTTGGACTTGTCACATATGCCATGGTTTGTTACACCTCAAATACCGGCGGCAGGGTGTTTTCTTGAAGGTAATGCAAATATACGTTATACGTATTCTACATCTAAGTAAAATATAACTTCGAATTCATGTAGTTGATATGGTATAAACAAACAATACGTCCAATATTTTTGTTTTCTGTGACCATCCATCCAAGCTGTTCATCGTCTAATAATATAAGGATTAATAAGCATTATCAAAGTATATATTAATATAAATATGTATTGCTTAAGCTTAATTTAATAAGCATTACGAAAACCTGCTGTGCTAAATAATTTCAAATTCATTCTTCTTGTACATTATACATACATAATACTTTTTTACATTTACGCGAATATTTGACATTTTAAATAAAACTATCTTTTCGGATTTTTTCGCGAAATCCGCGATAGTTTTATTTAAAATTATACATACATATTTTAAAGTAATAAAATTATAAAAAGTTATAAATATAAAGTTTATTAAACGTTGAAAATTAATCGAATGAATAATAATTAATATTTTCCTTTCCCTTCCATTTTAGGTGGCCAAAAATTAGTATATCTATACATTCCTATGTTGATACTGATCTTGTGCAACTGGTTCTTCTTCCTCATGACCGCATTTAACATTTGGCGTCTTAGTCGAGGTACGGCTGCAGTAAATTCAGACGCTGCTGGCAACCCAGCAGCTCATCGTAGTCAGAGAAACAGGTACGATCAAATTAAAAAAAAGCAGTCATGAGGACTGCTGATAGAAGTGAAAACTTAAAACTATAATAATATATAATGGTATAATATTAAAAGTAATGTTTTTATGTCAATAAATATATTTTTCGGATGCTTAACTATGTCCGTCTCCACCCTTATGTTTTTCTATTTACTCCACAACCACATAGTACCTACCAGGAGTGTTTTCATTATAGCTTTTGTATGAGTTTGTATACATAAATACACAATACTAGCGACTTACCCTCGCTTCGCTTCGGATTCGTTTCTAGACAAAAACAAATCTATCCCACGGGAACCGTACATTTTCCGGGATGATATATGCCTTTAGCTTTCCTCAGTTAACGGGCTATTTAATGCAAAAAGATTTTTTCAAATCGGATTAGTAGTTCTTGAGCTTAGCGCGTTCATTGTTCAACCAAACAAATAAACAAACAAACAAACTCTTCACCTTTATAATATTACAAATAATAATATTTTACAGGCTTGTGATATACCTAAAACTCTCCCTAATCATGGGCATCAATTGGGTATTAGAGGTGATGAGCTTCTTTTCACCTGATCTGAATGTGTGGAAATTTACCGACATGTACAACCTTCTTCTTGGTTTGGCAATATTTCTGATCTTCGTATGCAAAAAGAAAATTTACATGAAACTACGTAACAGGTACTTAAATGTTTTACACTTCATGTCAACTTTTTTTGAGAGTCCCTACTCTCAAAAAAAGTTGACATGAAGTGTATCCCTCAGGAATTTATAACCATAACTGGATGTAACTGTGAGACTTGAAAAGTCGGCAAGAAATTGAAAAAAACTGGGTGCGTGTAACCTTTACGCGTGGTTGAAAACAAACTTCTTTTGGCAAATATCACAATCAAATTTAAAAAAAGAAATTGTTCTTTAGATATGTTCGCCAGATTTTTGATCCCAAAACGTCTTCAT